>PISX010002178.1:31793-93837 GCA_004024625.1 Mellivora capensis | reverse complement strand
CTTACCCTTGTTAGGACTCCTCAAGTTTGGAGCCTGTTGATTTGTACTGAGAAAAAAATCCATTTGCTTAAGCTTTTTGCAGTGTGTGTTGGGTGGAGAGTGATTTGGCTGTGCAAGAGCTGGGTTAATGTGATGTCCCTCCAGGTCTGAATGTTCCTCTTTTCAGCCTCACATCAGTTTTGAGAGTTAAAAGTGTAAATGAATTTAAATATTTAAATTGTGGCATAAAGTGTCATGGAAAGAAGCAGTGACTGAATCATGGATGTCCTGAATCATGGACTGACTGAATTATGGATAACATTGGTTCTTTTTCTTTCTACCTATGTATCCTTAAACAAGGCACTTAACCCCCTTCGGCTTCAGTTACTTTATAAAATGAACAGAATAGAGACAGAAGAATATCAAACTTCCCCACAATTTTATGGTTCTGTATATTAGTATTTAATAATTGCTGTTCATTTATCCTAAGATAGTCTTCAGTGGGGTATTTCGAAGCAAAATAGACAGTGGAGTTGGTTTTTCTATTATGTGTTGATATTGTAACTAGTGGGAATCTATTCATTTTTTTAAAAGGGGGAAGAAAGCTCTGTTCATTGTAATGCCATCTTGATTATTGTATATTGTCATAAACTGCTTCATATGTCTTAAATTTATGGATTTGGGGAGGGGGAGGGAGGCTCTTATGATTGTACTTCCAGCCTCCTTGTTTTTCTCAGGTGTTTATTAATACTGAAGTTTAAGATTGCTTGTAGTTCTTCTATATTTATTTAAAATATTTATTTATCTATTTAGAGAGAGAGAGAAAAAGAGAGAGACTCTGAAGCAGACACCACACTGAGTGCAGAGCCCAGTGTGGGGCTCGGTCCCATGACTGCAAGATCATGACCTGAGCTGAAATCGAGAGTCAGATGTTTAACCAACTGAGCCACCCAGGCGCCTCTATAGTTCTTTACTTTTAAAATATATCCTGTTAAGGATGTATACTCAATACTGTTATACTGAGGTCTCTTGGAATAGTTTTCTGATAATACGTCACTATTTTGACATAAAATGAGAGGATATTTTATATAGCTCTATTGAGATACAGTTTACCATTTAAAGTGTACAGTGTGATGAGTTTTGGTATGTTATGTTATTGATGTTTTAAGTTTTGTTATGTTATTGATGTTTTAAGTACATAAAATATATGTAGTAAATCTGCCATTTTAATGCCTTTTTGAAAGTTTTTTATTTTAATTCCATTGTTAACACTGTTCTCTTAGTTGCAGATACACAATATAGTGATTGTATTATAGTGATTATACAGTGGTCATCATAAGTGTATGTCTTTAATCCCTATCACCTATTTCACCCATCCCCTTTCCCATTTCCCCTCTGGTAACCATCAGTTTGTTCTCTGTAGTTAAGAGTCTGTTTCGTGGTTTCTCTCTCTCTTTTTTCCTTTGCTCGTTTGTTTTGTTTCTTAAACTCTGCATGAGTGAAATCATACGGTCTGTTTGTCTCTCTCACTTATTTCACTTCGCATTATACTCTCTAGCTCCGTCCATGTTGCAGATGGCAAGATTTTGTTCTTTTTATGGCTGAGTAATAATCCATTTTGTATATATGTACCACATCTTTATCCATTTAACTCTTGATAGACACTTGGGCTGCTTCCATAATTTACCTTTTGTAAATAATACAGCAATAAATATGTGAGTGTGTATATCCTCTTGAATTAGTGTTTTTTAAACTTTTTTAAAAAAAGGTTTTATATTTTCATTTGAAAGAGCGAGCTTGTGCACACAAGTGAGGGGGAGGGGCAGAGAGAGAGGGAGAAGCAGACTTCCTGCTGAGCAGGGAGCCCAACAGTTCCAGGACCCCGAGATTACAACCTGAGCTGAAGGCAGACAGTTAACCGACTGAGCCACCCAGTTGCCTCTGAATTAGTGTTTTTGTATTTTTTGAGTAAAAAACCAGTAGTTAATGATTACTGGATCATATGGTAGCTCTCTTTTAACTTTTTGAGGAACCTCCATGCTGTTTACCAATAACGGGTTCATCACTTTGCATTCCCACCACAACAGTGCAAGAGGTTTCCTTTTTCTGCACATCCTTGCCAACAAGGATGGAAATTTTAGCCATTCTGATAGGTGTGAGATGGTCTGTCATTCTAGTTTTGAATTGCATTTCCCTGGTAATGAGTGATAATGAACATCTTTTTATGTGTCTGTTGGCCATCTGTATGTCGTCTTTGGAGAAATGTCTATGCATGTCTTCTGTTCTTTTAAAAATTGTATTATTTTTTGGGTGTTGTATAAAGTCTTCAAGTATTTTGTTTTTGTTGTTTTGTTTTAAAGATTTTATTCATTTCACAAAGAGAGGCCCATCAAGAGAGGGAACACAAATAGAGGGAGTGGGAGAGGGAGAAGCAGGCTTCCCGCCAGGCAGGGAGCCACATGCCCAGCTGAATCCCAGGACCCTGGGATCATGACCTGAGCCGAAGGCAGATGCTTAACTACTGAGCCACCCAGGCGTCCCATCTTCATGTATTTTGGATATGTCATTTGCAAATACCTTCTATTCAGTAGGTTGCCTTTTAGTTTTTTGATTCTTTCCTTCAGTGGAGAAGCTTTTTATTTTCATGTAGTACCAATAGTTTATTTTTGCTTTTATTTCCCTAGTTTCAGGAGACCTGTCTAAGGAAAAGGTTGCTGTGGCTGATGTCAGAGAAATTACTTTTTGAGCTCTCTTCTACGAGTTTTATGGTTTCTGGTTTCACATTTAGATCATTAATCCATTTTGAATTTATTTTTATGTATGGTGTGAGAAAGTGGTCCAGTTTTCTCCTTTTGCATGTAGCTGTTCAGTTTTCCCAACACCATTTGTTGAAGAGACCGTCTTTTTCCTATTGCATGTTGTTTCCTCCTTTGTTGGAGAGTAACCATATACTTGTGTGTTTATTTTTGGGCTTTCTGTGTAAATGGCTTTTGGTGGTGTCAACCTCTTAACAGTATTTGTTCTTCCAATTCATGAATAGCTTTTCATTTTTTCTGTCATTTGCAATTTCATCATTATTTTATAGCTTCCATCTCTTGTGAAGTTTGTTCTTAGATATTGTATTTTTGGTGTAATTGTAAATAGGATTGTTAATTTCTCTTTCTGCTGCTTCATACATAATGATTTATATAGATTTCTGCACATTGATTTTGTATTCTTGACTTTATTGAATTGATTCATCAGTTCTAGTAGTTTTTTGGTGGAGTCTATGTTTAGTATCATATCATCTGCAAATGGTGACCTGAGCGAAGGCAGTTGCTTAACCAACTGAGCTACCCAGGCGTCCCATGGAGCACACTTTTAAAAGTCCCGATTTAGTGCTCCGTTGCTGTGCCGCTTGCCGGGAGCCACCCCTCCCCCCGCGGTCTATCTTCCCGTCACTTTGGATTCACTTCTCCTCCGGTCCTACCTTTCAGAAAGTGGTCGATTTTGTTTCTAGAATTGCTGTTCTTCTTCTTTTCAATATCCCACTGGATTTGTAGGTGTTTGCAATGGTTTGATAAGCTATCTAGCTGATCTCCTGCTACCTGATGTAGTCTCAGCCTGCTACTTCTATGCCATCTTGGCTCCTCCTCCGCACGTTGTGTTTGTTTCTATGTACTTTTTGAATTCTTTTTTGATTCCTTGGCCCATTCATTGTTTAGTAGTATCATGTTATTAAACTACATGTATTTGTGGTCTTTTCAGATTTTTTCTTGGGGTTGATGGCTTGTTTAATCATGTTGTCAGAAAAGATGCATGGTATAACTTTGATCTTTTTTAATGATGTGACTTGTGGCTTAATTTGTGATTTGTTCTGGATAGTGTTCCATGTGCAGTTATAAAGAATGTATATTCTGCTGTTCTAGGATGGAACATTCTGAATGTATCTGTTGAATCCATGTATTCCACTGTGTCATTGAAAGCGTCTGTTGCCTTGTTGATTTTTTGTTTGGATGTAAGTGAAGTGTTGAAGTACCTACTATTATTTTATTACTGTTGGTTAATTCCTTTATGTTATTAACTGTTTTGTGAATTTGAGTGCTCCTATGTTGAATGCATAATATTTATAATTGTTATGTCTTGTGGTTGGATTTACCCCTTTACAATGATATAATGTCCTTTATTATCTTTTGTTACAGTCTTTGCTTTCAAGTCTCTCTTGTCTGATACAACTATTGCTACTCCAGCTTTCTTTTGACAGCCATTTGAATGATAAATATTTCTCTTTCCCCTTACTTTGAATCTGCAGTATCTTTAGATCTGAAATGAGTCTCTCGTAGGCAGTACAAGAAGGGTCTTGGGTTTTTTTGTTTGTTTTGTTTTTTTTTTTTTTTAAATCCAGTCTGTCACCCTATGTCTTTTGGTTGGAGCATTTAGACTTAGTCCATTTACATTCAAAGTAATTATCGATAGATATACATTGCTATTTTATTACTTGTTTTGTGTAGTTTTGCTCTGATCCTTGCTCTTTTTTATGATTTGTTGGGTTTAGTGATATACTTGGGGTCCTTTTTATTTTTTGCATATTTACTACCAGCTTTTGATTTGTGGTTACCATTAGGTTTGTATGTAACATCTTCTGCATTTAGCATTCTGTATGAGTTAATGTTTGTTTATGTTTGAACCCATTCTCCTGCTATCCCTATGTTTTAGGTATATAGTGTCATTCATTAACATCCTTTTATTTTGTGAGTCCGTTGACTGATTCTGACAGATAAAATTCTTTTTAAGTATAAAAGTCACTTTTGTGATTCTTCCTTTTCATACTTATAGTCTTTCCTTTCCACTCAGAGTCCCCTTTAATTAACTTCTTGTAGGGCTGGTTTACTGGTCATGAACTCCTTTAGTTTCTGTTTGTCTGAAAAACTCTTTATATCTTCTATTCTGAATGATAGCCTTGCTGGATAAAGTATTCTTGGCTGCAGATTTTTCCCTTTCAGCCTTTTGAATCTGTCATCCCACTCTCTTCTGACCTGCAAAGTTTCTGCTGAAAAAAATCCACTGATCGCTTCATGGAGTTTCCCTTGAATGTAACTCTCTTCTTTTCTCTTGCTGCTTTAAAATTTTTTTTTTCTTTGATAGTACGTTTTGCCATTTTAATTACTATGTGTGTTGGTGTAGATAATCTTTGGTTGATTTTTTTTTTTGGTGGGGGGAAATCCCTGTGCCTCCTGGATCTGGATATCTGTTTCCTTTCCCAGATAGGGACGTTTTTAGCTTATTATTTCTTTAACCACATTTTCAGCCTTCTTTTCTCTCTCTTCTTCTTTTGGGATCCCTATAATGTGGATATTATTACATTTGGTGGAGTAACTGAGTTTCCTAAGTTTATTCTCAATTTGCATAATTTTTTCTTTTTTAGTTGCTCAGCATTATTGCTTCTTTTAGCCTGCTATTTATTTCATCAAGTGTATTTTTAATTTCATTTATTATATTCTTCACCTCTGGATTTTTTGTTTTTGTTTTTGTTTTGTTTTTGGTATCTCTTTGTTAAGGGTCTCACTGATGTCTTCCACTCTTTTCTCAAGTCCAGGGAGTATCTGTATGAATATTACTTTAAATTCTCTATCATGTATATTATTTATATCTGTTTTGCTATGTTTATTGTCCTGTTCTTTCATTTGAGTCATATTCCTCTGTCTCCTTATTTTGCCCTACTTTCTGTTTCTTTGTGTTAGGAAAGTCAGCTTTGTCTCCCACTCTTGAAGGTAATGCCTTAGGAAAAGGAGGATGTAATGCCTTTGCAGTGCAGTGTCTCCTGTTTCCCAGGACCTGGTGCTTCAGGGAGTGTCTCCTCTGCATATTGGATGTGCTCTGCTGTTCTGTTCTGGCCAATTTTTTCTTTAGTCCAGTCATCTTCAGAGGTTCTTTTTGCCTGTTGTGGGCAGTGTTTGTTCTCTGCTGGGGTGGCCGTGTTTTAGCAAGGTACATGCTGGGCTCTTTGTGAAATGAGATCTGCTGCCACTGTTGCTGAACTGATAAAAATGCGTGGGTCAGAGATGTGGTGTGGGCAGGGTTTGCACTGATCTTCAGGGGCAGGTACCCACAGACAGGGCTGAGACTGAGGGAAGCATGACTGGGAAGGATAGGTCCACAGAAGCGTGGGGTGGCATGGGGAAGGAAGGTTGGTTGGTATAAGCAAGTTATGTAGCGAATGTAATACCACTGTGTTTCCCAGAGATGGTCGTGTGTTTATGCTGGGGTCGTTGGAGGGAAATGGCCCCTGTTAGCTCCTTTGTTCCTGGAGGGGACTCCCTGTTGTGACACGCTCTGAGATGAGTAAATAACTTCTTCACTGTATACCGTAGATATTTTTCAAGTTGCTGCTTCTGTGCTGTATCTCTGTAGGCTGTTAGTTGTGCTTTGTGTATGCCTTCTGGGCTGTCAGAGCCAGATCTCTCTGATTTTTAAATTCCTTGGCCTCTCTTGCTTTCAAAGCCAAGTATTATGGGACTTCATCTTACCCCTGTGGACTCCTTGGTGTGATAATCGGTTTCTTTCTTTTTTTTTTTTTAAATTTATTTATTTGACAGAGATTACAAGTAGGCAAGAGAGACAGGCAGGGAGAGAGAGGAGGAAGCAGGCTCTCTGAGGAGCAGAGAGCCCAATGTGGGGCTCGATCTCAGGACCCTGGGACCACGACCCAAGCCGAAAGCAGAGGCCCTACCCCGCTGAGCCACCCAGGCGCCCCTGATAATCGGTTTCTTGCCCTCCACTGTGCTGTCTCCCTCCTAACCTTGGATGGCCACAGTCTGTTTTGCTCCTAGACCATTCCTGTCTTCTTTCCTATGGCCTCTTCTCAACCTTAAGGTTCACAGCAATGTTGTGGAGAAGGTACAGATACTCCCCACATAACTCCCTGCCTACACACAATGCTTGGCTTCACCCGTTATCAGTATTCCCCACAGAGTGGTATACTTGTTACAGTTGAACGTATTTTGACATATCATTGGCACTCAAAGTCCGTAGTTTACCTTAGGGCTCATTTATGGTGTTGTATAATCTATGGGTTTTGACAAATATGTAATGATGTATATCTACCATTATTGTGTCACACAGAGTAGTTTTATTGTACTAAAAATCCTCTGTGCTCAGCCTATTCATCCTTACCCCTAGTTCCTGGCAACCACTAACCTTTTTTATTTTTTATTTTTTTTTAAAGATTTTATTTACTTATTTGACAGAGAGAGATCACAACTAGGCATAGAGGCAGGCAGAGAGAAAAGGGGAAGCAGGCTCCCTAATGAGCAGAGAGCCCAGTGTGGGACTCAGTCCCAGGACGCCAAGATCATGAGCTGAAGGCAGAGGCATAACCCACTGAGTCACCCAGGCACCTCAACCACTAATCTTTTGTGTCCTCATAGTTTTGCCTTTTTCAGAATATCTTATAGTTGGAATCGTACAGTATGTAACCTTTTCAGATTGGCTTTTTCCATTCAGTAATGCATACTTAAGTCTTTTCCATGTCTCTTCATGGCTTGATACTTCATTTGTTTTAAAGTGCTGAATAGTATCTTATTAACTGCATGTACCACAGTTTATTCATTCACCTACTGAAGAACATTTTGGTTGCTTCAAAGATTTGACTATAAAACTTTTGTATGCGGGAATTTGGGTGACTTAAGTTCTCAATTCTTGAGTAAATACCAAGGAACACTATTGCTAGATCATTTAAGTGTATGTTTAGGTTTTTAGATTTTGGGTGTGTGTGTATACATGTGTATGTCTATGTTTAGTTTTTTAAGAAACTGCCAAAGTGTCTTCCACAGTGTATGTACCATTTTGCTTTTCTACCAGCAATGAATGAGAGTTCCTATAACACCACAGCCTTGCCATCATTTGGTGTTGTAAGTGTTCTAGATATTGGCTATTCTGATACATATGTAATGGTATCTTATTTTAATTTGCAGTTATATCAATGTGGATTTTTTGATATACTTGTTTTCTGTCTGTATTATTATTTATTTATTTTTTTTGGTGATGTGCTCAGATCATTGATTTTTTTTCCCCCAAAGATTTTATTTATTTATTTGACAGACAGAGATCACAAGTAGGCAGAGAGGCAGGCAAAGAGGGGGAAGCAGGTTCCCAAGCCAAAGGCAGAGGCTTTAATCCACTGAGCCACCCAGGCACCCCCATGGATTCATTTTTAAATCTCGTTTTCTTCTTATTATAATTAGTATATTTTGGGTAATAGTCCTTTCTCAAATGTTTCTCTTGCAAATATTTTTTCCATTCTGTGGTTTGTCTTCATTCTCTTGACAGTGTCTTTTGCAGAACAGAAGTGTGGTTTTTTTTTGTTTTTGTTTTTGTTTTGTTTTGTTTTTAATTTGACAGAGACATAGCGAGAGAGGGAACACAAGCAGGGGGAGAGGGAGAAATAGGCTTCCTGCTGAGCAGGGAGCTTGATGCAGGGCTTGATCCCAGGACCCTGGGATCATGACCTGAGCTGAAGGCAGATGGTTAACGAGTAAGCCACCTGGGCGCCCCCAGAACAGAAATTCTTAATTTTAATGAAATATAGCATATCAGTTCTTTCATGGTTTGTCCCATTGGTGTTGTATATTAAAAAGTCATCACCAAACCTGAGGTCATTTAGATTTTCTCCCATTATCTCCTAGAAATTTTATAGTTTTATGTTTCCATTTAGGTTTGTGATCCATTTTGTGTTAAATTTTGCAAAGGGTATGAGGTCTGTGTTGTTGTTGTTATTTTTATTATAGTTCTGTGTGTGGATGTCAATTATTCCAAGTACTCTTTGTTGAAAGACTGTTTTGCCTCCACTATATTGCCCTTGCCCTTTTGTCAGAAATCAGTTAACTATATTTATATGGGTCCATTTTGTTTATATTTTTGCTAGTATACTTTTTTGTTTTTGATTTTGCTAATATACTTTGTTTTTGTTTTTGTTTTTTTTAAGAAGTCTGTGCCTTTATTGGCCGAATAGGCTGCTTACCAGGGATGAAGTAGAGGAGTGGGTGGTCTCAATACTAGGCCTGCTGTGCTTCACAGCCTTGAAGGTAATGGAGAACTCACCCAGATAGTGGCCAGTCATCTTGGCTTGGTTTCCTCCTATTTGAAGGTCTTGCCATTGTAGACACCCACCATGTTGCCCACCACTCTCAGGCAGGATGATCGTGTCCCACAGGTGCATCTTAACTACTTTTTCCATCAGAGAAGCCTCTTTGGCCTTGCACACATGCTTCAGCACTGAGTGTTGTTTCCTCCACAAACCCCAGTTGAGCCTCTACTGCTGCCAGGCACTGTACAGCTGCACTAATGGCTTTTAGGACACATTCAGCAGCTGGTTGAGGTTCATGCCAGGGTAGGTGAACTTGTGGAAGGTGCTCTTTTCCTGCTTCACTTCTGTTACATTATCCGCTCTTTGGAAGGGACCACTTAATACCACATTGTCTTGATTAGTCTAGGTTTATAGTAAGTATTGAAGTCAGGTAGTGTCAGTCCTCTAATTTTTTTCTTCAATATTTTGCAACTCTGGGTTTTTTGCTTCTATCAATAAACTTTAGAATCACTTTGTTGAGTTGATATCCACAAAATAAGTTCTTGGGATTTTGATTAGGATTGCACTGAATCTGTAGGTGAAGTTGGGAAAAACTGACATTTTGTTAAGATCAGATCTTCTGTCCATGAACATGGAATGTCTTCAGTTATTTCGTTCTTTGGTATCTTCCTTTTTTAAAAGATTTTATTTATTTATTTGAGAGAGAGAGAGAATGAGAGAGAGCGAGCTTGAGAAGGGGGAGGGTCAGAGGGAGAAGCAGACTCCCTGCTGAGCAGGGAGCCTGATGGGAGACTTGATCCTGGGACTGCAGGATCATGACCTAAGCTGAAGGCAGTCACTTAACCAGCTGAGCCACCCAGGTGCCCCTAGTTCTTTGATTTCATTCATCAGAGTTTTGTGGTTACTTTCTTACAGATCTTACATATATTTTTTTTTCTTACACATATCTTGTTAGGTTTATAACTATATTTGACGCGTGAAAAACAGGGTTTAAACAGCACGTGTCCACTTCTGTGCCATTAAAAAAAAATAAATACAGTAGGGTATTAATGTATTTTCATCTTCCTTATGACTTTTTCCCTTATGATTTAATTTTTTTTCTCTAGTTTTATTGTAAGTGCAGCATATAGTATCATGTACAGACTGTGTTAATTGTCTTCTTATGTTATTAGTAAGGCTTTTAATTAATAGCGGGCTTTTAGTAGTTAGGTTTTTGGGGGAGTCAGAAGTTATATATGTATTTTCAACTGTGCAGAAGGATGGTACCCCCAGCTCCCACAATGTTCAGGGATCACCATTTCCTTTTTGGGGTGCTAATGTAAGTGATATTGTGTTTTATATTTCAAATTCATCTTGTTCATTGCTGGTATATAGGAAAGTGATTGACTTTTTTGTATTACCCTATTATTCCTCAAACTTGCTTATTATTTCCAGGATTTTTTCATCAGTTGTTTTGGATTTCTATGTGGACAGTCATGTCGTCTGCAAATTTAGTTTTTTTTCCTTTCCAACCTGTGTTTCGTTTCTTTCTTTTCTCTCTCTTTTTTTTTCCTGTTACTGTATTAGCTAGGACTTCCACTATGATGATGTAAAGGAACATCCTTGATGAGAGGGGACATCCTTGCCTTGTTCCTGATCTCAGTGAGAAAACTTTTGAGTTCCTTACCATTAAGTATGATGTTTGCTTTTGTACATACTCTTTATTAAGTTGAGCAATTTGCCTCTATTCCTGGTTTACTGAGCATTGTTTTTGTTGCTTGTTTGTTTTATCATGAATGGGTGTGGAGTTTTTGTCAAATGTTTTTCTACATGTATTAATGTGATCATGAATTTTTTGTTTTTTTGTTTTTAGCTTGTTGATGTGATGGATTATATTAATTCATTTTTAAAAGTTGAACCAGCGTTGCATACCTGGGATAAATCCCCACTTGATTTTGGCGTATAATTCTTTTTTATACATTGTTGGATTTGGTTTGCTAATATTCTGTTGAGGACTTTTTGTAGCTGTGTTTGTGAGTGATGCTTGCCTGTAGTATCCTTTAATGTTTTTGTCTGGTTTTGGTATTAAGGTAATGCTGGTCTCATAGGAGGAATTAAGAGTTATTTTATTTGCTTTTATCTTCTGGAAGAGTGTAGAGAATTGGTATAATTTTTTTTTATTAAGTTTGGTAGACTTCACCAGTGAACCTGGTGCTTTTTAGTCTTGGAATATTATTATTTATTCAATTTATTTAATAGATATAGGCCTATTTAGGTAATCTATTTCTTGTCTGCGTTTTTTTTTTTTTGTTTTTTTTTTAAGATTTTATTTATTTATTTGGCAGAGAAAAAGTGTGTACTAGAGAGCACCAGCAGGGGACATGCAGGCAAAGGGAGAAGCAGGATCCCTCCTCAGCAAGGAGCCCCATGCCTGGCTCAATCCCATTTTTGCCCACCCTCCCAACTATGGCAACCACCAATCTTTTTTCTATCTATGATCTTGAGTCTTTGTTTTGTTTTTGTTTTTTGAAATTCCACACATATAAGGGAAATCATGCTATATTTGTCATTCTCTGACTTATTTCATTTAATGTAATGCCCTTGAAATCGACCCATGTTATTGCAAATGGCAGGATTTCATATTTTTATGGTTAGAATATATTCTGTTGTATATATGTGCCACATTTTCTTTATTCATCTGTTAGTGGACACATAGGTTGTTTTCATGTCTTAAGCAGTTGTAAGTAATGCTGCAGTGAACTTGGGGATGCATATATCTTTTTGAGTTAGTGTTTTCTTTTTTTCAGCCATTTAGCTTTAATCTGTATGAGTTTTCGTATTTAATTGGGGTTTCTTGTAGACAACATATAGTTAATCTTAGACATTGTCATTGTGGATTAAAATTATCTATTGGTAGACTTCTACCATTGGCGTTCTAGTTAATATTGATTTGGTTGTGTTAAGAGCTATCATATTTATTGCTATTTTCTGTTGTCCTAGTTCTTCCTATTTTTTTGTCTTCCTTTCTTTTTCTGCCTTCCCTGGTTTTCACTTAGAATTTTCAATGACTACAATTTTGCTCCTTTTTTAGCATGTTAAGCTTTTTTTTTTTTTTTTTAAACTTGTTTAGTGGTTGCCTTAGAGTTTGCAGTATACATTTACAACTAATCCAGGTCTACTTTCAAATAATACTACAGTACTTCATGGGTAATGTGAGTACCTCATAATAAAGTAATCTTAAATTTTCCTTTTCTTTGTGTCATTGCCATCCCATATTTTACTTTTATATAAAATACGTGAGCATGTATGTAAACATACAAGTTTTATATACATTTCTCATACATAATGGAAATACATGTTGGTATTGTTTTGAGCAACTGGTATATGTTAGATCAGTTAAGAGAAAAAAATAGTTTTTATTTTACCTTCATATATTTGTATTTTACATAGGTGTGAATTTCTCATCTGTATCATTTTTTTTTCTCTAAATTATCAACATCTTTTGTAAGGCTGATGTACTGGTAACAAATTCCTTCAATTTTGTTTGTGTGAGAAAATATTTCTCCTATTTCTTATGGAATACTGAACTCTAGGTTGGCTGTTTTTTCTCTCAACTTTAAATATTTCACTCCACTCTTTTGCTTGCATGGTTTTTGAGAAGTTAAATGTGATTCTTTACTTTTGCTCCTGTCATAGGAGAGGTTTTTTTTTTTTTTTTCCCCTCCAGGTTCTATGTCATTTGTCTTTTATTTTCAGTAGTTTGAATACGATATGTGTAGGATTATTATTATTATTATTGTCATTTATTCTGTTCGATGCTCTCTGAGCATGCTAGATCTGAGCTTTCTGGATTTGTGGGGTTTTGTGTAACATTAAGTTGGGGGAGTTTCATAGTAATTATTGTTTCAGATATTTCTCCTGTTCCTTCATCTTTTCTTTTTCTTATAGTCTTATTTCATGGATGTTATTCCTTTTGTAGTTGTTCCACAGTTCTTGGATATTTTGTTTTGTTTGTCTTTATCTTTTTTTCTCTTTGCTTTTCAGTTTTGTAGATTTTTTTGAGATAGCCTCAAGTTTGGAGATTCTTACCTCAGCCATGTTCAGGTTATTAGTAAGCCCATCAAAGGCTTTCTTAATTTCTATGATAATGTTTTTGATCTCTAGCATTTCTTTTTGTGCTTACAATTTTTATATCTCTACTTACATTCATTTGTTCATTTTTTGGTTATATAGCCAGAAGTTGGATTGCTGGATTATATTGTAGTTTAAATTTGACTTTTGTGAGAAACTACCATGTTTCCATAATGGTTGCACCATTTTACATTTCCACTAACAATACACAAGGGTTCCAACTTTTCTATACCACTACCAACACTTGTTATTTTCATTTTTTTTTCCTTTCTGCATAGTAGCCATTCTAGTGGATATAAAGTGGTATCCCATGGTGATTTTTTTATTTTTATTTTTATTTATTTAAGATTTTATTTTATTTATTTTTCAGAGAGAGAGAGAGAGAGAGAACGAACAGGCAGACAGGCAGAGGGAGAAGCAGGCTCCCTGCTGAGCAAGGAGCCTGATGTGGAACTCGATCCTAGGATGCTGGGATCATGACCTGAGCCGAAGGCAGCCGCTTAACCAACTGAGCCACATAGGCGTCCCCTGTGATTTTTTTTTTTTTAAAGATTTTATTTATTTATTTGACAGAGAGAGATCACAAGTAGGCAGAAAGGCAGGCAGAGAGAGAAAGGGGGAAGCAGGCTCCCCGCTGATCAGAGAGCCCGATGTGGGGCTCGATCCCAGGACCCTGAGATCACAACCTGAGCCAAAGGGAGAGGCGTAACCCACTGAGCCACCCAGGCGCCCCTCCCATGGTGATTTTGATTTCCATTTCCTTGATTGGTGATGTTGAGCAGCTCTTTATGGCTTTAAGGAATTCATATATCATTTTTGGAGTAATGTCTATTATAAAGTCTTTTGCCTGTTTTCTTTTTTTTTTTTTTTAAAGATTTTATTCATTTATTTGAAAGAGATCACAGAGAAGCAGGCAGAGAGAGAGAGAGAGAAGGAAGCAGGCTCCCTGCTGAGCAGAGAGCCACCCAGGCACCCCTTTTACCTGTTTTCTAGTTGGCTTATTTGATTTTTTTATTATTGAATTGTAGGAGATTTTTTTTTAATATATCCTAGATAATCTTTTATCAGCTGTACGGTTTGCACATACTACTCCCATTCTTTAGGTTGACTTTTTTACCCTATTGATTGTGTCCTTTGATATACAAAAGTTATTTGATTTACTTCTTTTTGTCTATTTTTACTTTGGTTTCCCATGTGTTTGGTGTCAATCCCAAGAAATACATTGCTTAATCAAATATCATAAAGCTTTTCCCCTATGTTTTCTTCTAGGAGTTTTATGGTTTTGGATCTTAGTTTTAGGTCTTTAAATTCATTTGGGGTTCATTTTTGCAGATGGTGTAAAGTAAGGGTCCAACTTTACTCTTTTGCATATGAATATCCAGTTTTCCCAGCATCATTTGTTGAAAATGGTCTTTTCTTCATTGAGTGTTGTTAGCACCCTTGTCGGAGATTATGTGACCATTTAGGTGGGCATTTATTTGTGGGCCTTGCACCTGTCCTTGATCACTTACTCTTTTAAGTCTCTGTTTTAGAATTTCACTGTGCACCTCAAATTCTTCACATGTTTACTCAACAAACTACCTCACTTCTTCATTGGTAAACTGAGACTGTTGGCAGTGAACCACTAGGCCCTATTCATTTTTCTGTCAGCTGTAAATTTCCTTTTCAAGGTACTTCCCTGACATCTTTTCTTGTTACCCCTTTCAGTTTCCTAAGCCCTTATTTCCCCCTTTCCTTTCAGATTCTCCTCAACTGGCTATTTTTCCTCAGCTCGAAAATACATTCATGTTCTTGTTTGCCCTAAATAACTATCCACATCTGTGTCCCATTGTTGCCCTATATCTTCCCTCACTTTGTCAGTCAGAGCTTGTGAAAATTATTTAGCAGTATTGGTTCCTTAAGAGAGGAAGTAGTGTAAGATACAAACAAAAGATTTGTGTGTGTGTGTGTGTGTATGTCTTGTCAACTTTATACTTTTCTGTAATTTTAAATTTTTTAAATCTTCATGTATGCTTTTATGACTTAAAACATATCTGCTTATTTAACACCTCCTTTGGTGAGGACTAAGAAGTATAGTAGGAGAAAGGGGTTTTAAGTTAAGATGCCATAACATAGATTTATGTGACATTGCAAAGTGACATTCCAAAGCAATGGAGAAAATATGGATTATACAGTAGATGTTGCTTAAACAATTGACATTTTGTTTAATGATATTTTTGGTTTAATCATTTATTTTAAAAAAATAGGGCTCTTGCCTTCATTATTTACCAAAACAAGTTTGACTTAAAAGTAATTTTAGAGAAACTGAAAGAAAATATAGATGAGTTTTCAACTCAAATGAGAAAGACCTTTTTACCATATAATCTGAAAAAAACAAAAACAAACCAGTAAGATAGTTTTTACTGCATAAAAATTGAAGCTTTATTTCACAAACACATAAACACAGATAAATGACAATTTGGGAAAGCTTCAGAAAGCCCTGAGGGGAATCTGGGTGGTGCACTTGTTTGGACCCCTGACTTTGGCTTCAAAAAACCCTCAGATGTCAGTATGGTTAAGAACTCTTAAAAATTAGCAAGAGAATCTTTTCTGTGCCCTTTGAAAAGTTGGGAATGGCCATAGTATATTAGTAGAGAATTAGTAGAGAATTCTAAATATTTCAGTGTGAATATTAAAAATTGGTCTTATCAATCAGAGAAATGCCAGGTTGACTTAGTGGTACCTCTTCTGCTTACCAAGTCGGCATGATTGAAGAAATGGGAAAAATTAATTAATTAATTTTGAGGAGTATATACTCTGAGGCATTCAAATACTGAGTGGAGAAGTAGATTGCTATAAACTGTATGGCTATAAACTAGCATATAAACTATAAACTATGCTATAAACTGTACTGGCAATATAGTAAATGGTTCAGATATTTATATTCTTTGAACTAGTTATATTCTTTGAACTAGTTTTCTAGTTTTTAGGAATTTATTAGGAAATAATGGTACACAAATTTATGTGTATTTCAATAAATAGTGAATGTGTAACATCTGCCAGTTAATGTTCCTGGTTCCATGGTGGTGGGCAAACCACAGGGTCTTACTTCAGTGGAGGTTTACATTTTTTTTTTTTTTAAAGATTTTTCTTTCTTTATTTGATGGACAGAGATCACAAGCAGGCAGAGAGGCAGAGAGAGAGAGAGAGAAGAAGACAGAACGAGAAGGAGGGGAAGAAGGCTCTCAGCAGAGAGCCTGATGTGGGGCTCGATCCCAGGACCCTGGGATCATGACCCAAGCCGAAGGCAGAGGCTTTAACCCACTGAGTCACCCAGGCGCCCCGAGCCTTACAGTTTTGAGGGATAGATACCTATACAAACAAAAATACTTCTTATGAACTGTATAAATTCAGTGAAGGAAATTAACAGGATTTTGTGAGAAATAATGAAGCAGGCATACTTTAGTATGATAGCGGGAGAATGAGATTCAGAACTATCTGAAATACCACTTTGCTGCTGCATTGTCCTGCCTAGATGTTAGCTTTAACTTAATTGTTCATCAGGCAAACTCATGCATGCAGTCAATATTTGAACTGTGGTTTCTCTTGTACTGAGCAGGACTTTTTTGGAGACAATTCATTATCAGAGTAAAACTGGCTAGTCTCATGAAGGTCTAAACCCAGCTCATGTGGGGTGAAGATCTAAGTAAACCTAGCCATTAGTGAGTGAACACATCCAGTGATAGGTGAATTCTGCTTCACAAAGATAGGATGAAGTGACATCAAGGACCAAAAAGTGAGGTTTCTGAGGACTTGACTGCCCAAAGTCAGTATGGTAACTTTTCTAACAGACATCTATCTGCTCAAAACTTAAAATCAGAAGGATTGGGAGACCCCACTTTTCTGGGTCTGAAAATGTAGATTTTTTTTTTCCCTTTTGCTTCCCTGGAATTTTTCTCTACTCACTTGACTTAGAATACCTTTGTTATTTTTTTTTTTTTTTAAGATTTTATTTATTTGTCAGAGAGAGAGAGAGAGAGAGCACAGGCAGACAGAGTGGCAGGCAGAGGCAGAGGGAGAAGCAGGCTCCCCGCCGAGCAAGGAGCCTGATGTGGGACTCGATCCCAGGACGCTGGGGTCATGACCTGAGCCGAAGGCAGCTGCTTAACCAACTGAGCCACCCAGGCGTCCCCCTTTGTTACGTTTTTAACAGATATACTGGACCCAACCCTGCCTCCCCAAGATGTAGGGGGAGGTGAGAGGGAGGTGTGGGGCATGGGAAGCCTTCTATTTATTTGACACTTAACTGTTTCACTGTGCCAGACTAGAGTCTTGCTTGTAGGGATTTCTGTTTTGTTTTGGTCAGGTGATTCTCTCAAGCTCATTTCCACTTAGTTGTGGTTTCCCTAGGATAGTGAGAATCTTGTTCGTTCATTCACGTGTGTCTCTAGATGATGAGGCGTTTGTTTAAGGGAACCATAGTTTCTCTTTCATTTACGTACATTCATTGAATTTCTCACTCTGATATTGAAAGTGATGGATAGAAATCATATCAATACCGGCTGTTGGCCTGTTTAAAACAGATTCCCCAGGGCTGCCCCAATTGTAGAGATGCATTCTGGTTTTAGTCACTGGCTAACTTATAGTATGCAAGGGCCAGATGAAGTAAAGTTCATGTCATGCTAGCCTTTGGTGAGAAATGCTAGTCTTTCGTGAGAAATTTGGGTATTTTCAAAGCATAATGGAAGCCATAGAGGATTTTAAATTTTAAGCAAAAGCGTAACATGGTTTGTCTTATGTTGGAAATGATACTCCTTTGGTGAATGAATTAGATAGGAGGAAAAATACATAGAGGGAAACAGGAAGGAATTAGCCTTTTCAGAAGTCCTAGAGGGAGATCATAGCAGGCTTGGACTTTGGGATTAGCAACAGAGATGTAAAAAAATGGGTGGATTGAGGTAATGTAGAAGGTAGAACTGACAGATTTTGGTGATGATATTTTGTACATAAGTTTAGAGCTTAGGAAAAGTGAGAGCCAAAGATACATATTTGAGAGTCAGTATAACAGTAGTCAATAGGTGAGATTCAGTATTTGTCACAGAGGAGATCTGAAAGAGAGGAGGATTTAGGACTGGTTCGTGGGGAAGTCAGTGTGAGGAAGAGCCTGAGAAGGAATGGCCACTAAGGTGGAAGTTAAACTAGAGAGCATGGTGTCTTTGAAGTCATTGAGAAGAATACTTTAAGAAGATGAGTGTGATTAGGAGTGTTCTCTGTAGGTTTGATTAAAAAGGAAAAATTGAAACAGTTAACAGTGGGCAAACAGTCCATCTGCTGTCTGGTCTACCGTAGATAATCACTTCTTCACCTTATTAGGTATCTGATCCAATATTCCCTTAGTAAGACGTTTCCCGACAACTCTCTTATTTTATAGAACATATGATGCCATTGTGCCCCACCACCGATACCAGCTAAGAAAGAAGAAACACTGCCAACTGAACAGGCAGCAGTGTTAGCATTCCTGTGATTTGTGAGATAGTGATTCTAGCTTTGTCGAAATATGGTGTACTGAAAATAATTGATGAAATATTATAAAATAGCACTCTTTTCTACTCCAATATAGGTAATGGTTTGCTTGTCACCTCTCCTAAAATGCAGGCCTCTTGAAGACAGAGATTTTTTTGTGTGTCCTACTGGTGCCCCAGTGCCTAGTGAATGATAGCAGGCACAACAAACAAATCCTAAATCTGCATTTTTTAAGAAATCAAATGAATAAATGAAAACATACTGCTTTGTAGACTTCTTTTTTCAATTGATATATTATTTTTTTTCTGTGTCCTTGTATAATTTTCAAAAATTATGTTTGATGGCTGTGTACCCTTACCATGTATGTATGATAGAATCTGGTGTGTCCCAGGATCTTAAACTTTGGAACTTACGGAAGTAAAAGAGCCAGGGTGTGGACTTGGTTTATTACTGGAAGAATTCAACTTTTATTTCTACCTTTTTAATTCCTTGAGTGTAAAACACTGATCTGTAGAGAGAAAACAAACAGTACCTGGACCAGGGAGTCCTCCATGCCTTTTAATGGGTTGAAAGTACTTCCTTATTTTTCCATAAAGACTTGAATATGGCAAGAGAAGTTTTTAGTATACCTTGCCTCCCCTAAGAAAGCAGGTTTCCGTCTATTTAGTTATTTGTAAAGTGAGAGAGTGGCACCACTTTTTTTTTTTCAGCTTTCTTGCTGTTACAAATTCTTAATTTCTGAAGTTGTCTTGTCTTGCTGTTCTTAAATTTATTTTTAGTTTTATGATGAGAATTATAAAACGTGGAATCATGATTTTTACGATATATGTCCATTTCTGCAGGCAGTTTTTTTTCATACCTTTTAGGTGAACAAGAATCATGTATGTTAATACTAACCTTATTAGGGCAGATTTTTAGTTCTATGAATACAAAATTTAAAATATAAAAAATTAAAAGAACTCTTAATTTTTTTTTAGAAGTCAATGAAAGGATTCTATTTTGCAAAGCTGTACTATGAAGTTAAAGAATATGAACTTGCTAAAAAGTAAGTACCAAACTGTAAACATGCTTTAGTTTTCTAAAGTCATTCCCCGCCTCCACCCGGGTATTCTTACTTGAAATGGGTGAAAATAATGTGGTTTTTTTTTAGCAGTTCTTCCTGTTTATGTCCTGGAAATAAGGTGTTATATCACTCCAGACTGATACAAAGGACTAGCCTCAATTCCATGGAGATTGAGCCTAGAATGAGTATTTTCTGCATGCATGCCGCTTGTTTATACTCAGGGCAAGAAATCATTAGGCTTAAAACACTTCTAAGGAATAAAAGAGAACCATGCTGTTTTAAATTCCTTCCTGGTTAGATATCTGGTACTTTAATCAGCTGGAAAAATACCAATGAATACAAAATTAAACTGTGATTTCTGGACAGGAGAATAGCTTGTGTAAAAAGATCTTTGACTCAATAGGTAACAGTCTGAGGCTTTGTCTCACCTCCTAAGGCCAAGAAGTTCAGTGATCTGATTTCCTGATTTAGAGTGCCTTAAAGTGGGAAATTAGGAGGGAGGCGAGCAGACAGGTTAAAGGCATTTATGGGAAGATGAAAATGCTGATAGGTAAGGAAAATAATAACACCTTTATTTAACTAGCAGCAATGGGACTGTCAACCTTGTTCCTTTTTAATACGACCCTTTTTCTTCCAGTTTTGGTTTTTGGTTTATATATAGGTATATTTATTGTTTATGTATATATTTATATATAATATTTATTGAGCCTAGAAGATGCTTATTTTTTAGCTGTTAACTTGATTTAAGAAATGGATATTACCTACGTTTGTTAGTTTATTTAGTAATTTTTCCTCTGCTCTGTTTTAGCTGGGAACAGTACTATTATTAGATATTACTTTCTTGTTTAAAAGGTGAATAGTACAATAAGAAAAGGTAAATATTTACTATAATATTTTTCTAATTTCTGTGTAAAACTTTTAACTGCTTTATTGAAATATAATCGGGGAAAAGCAATTTATGTGTTCATTTCTTATGTATGGGTAGCATTAGAAAAAACATTTGGTAAATGTAGTAGTTAATGGTAAAATAAGTATATTGTCAATTTTGTATGTATGTGTTTATCTTTTTATGGATACTTTTGAGTTTTTTGCATAATCTAGTTTAAGTGAATAGTGGTAGTCAATAATGAGAATAACAGTGTGGATTAGTTTAGTGTTTGCTTTGGTTTAAGATGTACTCTTCAGGTTGGAATTAAATACAGTTCTGAATGTTATAATTTGAAGATTATTTTTGTATTATTTTTAAACAGGTATATAACTGCATATATTAATGTGCAAGAAAGAGATCCCAAAGCTCACAGATTTCTTGGTCTTCTTCATGAAGTGGAGGAAAATATAGACAAAGCTGTTGAATGTTACAAGGTAAAGCATTTAAGATTAAAATATAGCCTTTGCACAGTCACACACATGATACCCAGAGTAATTTATATAATAAATAATTCAAATATATTTTATGGATGTAGCATTAAACATTGGTAGATTGTAGATTAAGCATTGGTATGATAATACTATTAACACAGATTAGAATAGATCTTAAATTATTTGGCTCAAAGTACATTGTAATTTAATCATTAAGTTAGCACTTGTAAAAAAGGATTAACACCCAGAAATGCTGTTCTTATGAGTGTGGTTTTCTTTCTTTTTTGGGAGCACTTACCTGATAAAAACAAAATTTTTATTTAATTCATCTGCCAAAAAATTCCAGTACACTTTAAGTTTGACTTAAACAACTTTGAAATACCATGTTGTCATTGGAAAATTTTTTAAGGTGGACAACAATGAATTTTTAACTTTTATATGTGAGCGTAGGTACTTTAGGAATCCTAACTTATTATTTATTTCTTTTCTGGTGTCAGCGTTCAGTGGAATTAAACCCAACACAAAAAGATCTTGTTTTGAAGATTGCAGAATTGCTTTGTAAAAATGATGTTACTGATGGAAGAGCAAAATACTGGGTTGAAAGAGCAGCTAAACTTTTCCCAGGAAGTCCTGCAATTTATAAACTAAAGGTAAAAACAGAACAAAACATAGTAAAAACTGTTGGAGAAAACTTAAGACACAGCCATTTCTAATATTTGGAATTTAAATGACTTTTCAGTAGCAAACCTTAAACCAGTATGTGTGGGAGTTGGTGGGAAATGGGTGAAGGTGGTAAAAAGGTACAGACTTCTGTGTATAAATTCTGGGTATATGTATAGTATAGTGACTATTGTTAAATACTGTATTGTATATTTGAAAGCTGTGAAGAGAGCAGGTAGATCTTAAAAGTTTTCATCACAAGAAAAATAAATTTTTTTAAAAGATTTTATTTATTTGAGGGGTGCCTGGGTGGCTTGGTTGGTTAAGGCTTCTGCTTTCAGCTCAGGTCATGATCCCTGGGTCCTTTGATCAACCTCGCATCGGGCTCTCTGCTCAGCGGGGAGCCTGCTCCCCCCCACCCCCGCTTGCCTCTCTGCCTACTTGTGATCTCTGTCAAATAAATAAATAAAATATTTAAAAAAAAATAAAGATTTTATTTATTTCAGACAGAGAGCGCTGACTCACAAGCTGGGGGGAGGGGCAGAGGCAGAGGGACAAGCAGAGTCCTTGCCGAGCAGGGAACCTGACTCTGGGCTTGATCCCAAGACTCTGGGATCATGACCTGAGTTGAAGGCAGCCTCTGGGGTACATCAAGAGAAGAATAATTTATAACCATGTGAAGTGATGGATGTAACCTTATTGTGGAAATCATGTCACTATATATATGCCTTAAATTGTTGTACACCTGAAATAATACAATGTTATATGTTAATTATATCTATAAAAAATTGCAGAACAAAATTTTTTTCAAAACTTTTCTGAGTATATGCTGCTTTGTTAGGCACTATTATGTTTTATAAATGGCATCATTTACCCTTATGAAATGATAATATAGGAATTTTACATTTTTATAGCTAGATGGTAGGGTTAGGATTTAAATTGAGCTTAGTCTGATACAAAATTTTTGCTTCATTGGGTGAAAGGGATGACAATTTAGAGTTATTACGCAGGTTTTTAAGAGCTATCATCTAAAAGTAGAAAGAGTCTGGGGCGCCTTGCTTGCTCAGTTGGTAGAGCATGTTACTCTTGATTTTGAGGTTGTGAGTTTGAGTCCCACATTGGGTCTAGAGATTACTTAAAAATGAAATCTTTAAGGAAAAAAATGGAAAGTATTGTGTTAGGGAACAGTGAAGTTTTCAAGCAAAAGATAACAGTTTCTCTAGTATGTTATAGAGAACTACTAAAAATAATAGGAAGTTTTTACTAATGTATTGACCAATGACCAATTCTAATGGTTATTTTTTACTGAGTAAAATATAGTTTACCTAAGTAACTCTTTTGGAGAAAGTCTTTCCAAATTTGCTAACAGAATTTTAAGTGTGTAGTTGACCGTTGAATGATGTGGGAGCTAGGTGCCACGACTCCCTGTGCAGTTGAAAATAGCCATATAATTTTTTTTTAAAGATTTTATTTGACAGAGAGAGATCGCAAGTAGGCAGAGAGGCAGGCAGAGAGAGAGGGGTAAGCAAGCTGCCTGCTGAGCAGAGAGCCCTATGCCTGGCTCAATCCCAGGACCCAGAGATCATGACCTAAGCCTAAGGCAGAGGCTTAACCCACTGAGCCACCCAGGTGCCCCTCCATATAATTTTTTTTTAAAGATTTTTATTTTTTTAAGTAATCTCTACACTGAATGTGGGGCTCAAACTCAAAATCCCAAGATCAAGAGTCACATACTCTGGATTGAGTGCCAAGAGCTCCTGCACAGACGTTTTGACTCCCCAAAAACTTTATTAATAGTCTACTGTTGACTGGAAGCCTTACTGATAACATGAATAGTCATTTAACACTTATTTTGTATGCTGTTGTATTATATACTATATTCCTACATTTAAAATGTTAGAGAAAAGAACATGTTAAAATTAGGAGAAAAAAAATAAAAAAAATTATGAGGAGAAAATAATTTAGAGTACTGTATTTGTTGAAAAAAATCCACATGTAAACAGAACTGTACATTTCAAACCTATGTTGTTCAAGGGTCAGCTGTATATTGTTTTTAATGGCTCCCTCACCCCTATTATACATATTTTGTATATGTATATAAGCATATACATAAAACATGTTAGATTTTATTTCATTTTACTTTATTTTAGATTTTATTTGAGATAGAGTGAGTGAGCATGAATGGGGGGTGAGGGGCAGAGGGAGAGGGATAAGCATATTCCTGCTAAGTGCAGATCCTGACTTAGGGTTCGATCTCAGGACCCTGAGACCATGACCTGCGGTGAAGTCAGACATTTAACTGACTGAGCCATCCAAGCACTCCAGTAGAATTTATTTTGAAATAATTATATTTTTCACAAGAAGTTGGAAAGATTGTACAGAAAGGTTCTGTGTATCTGTCACCTAGCTTTCCCCAGTGGCTACTTGTTACGTAACTATAGTACAGTATCAAAATCAGGAATTTGACATTGATATAATGTGTGTGTAATTTTTCATTTTATCACGTATAGATTGGTGTAACCACCACAGCAATTAAAGTACAAAACTGTCTCATCATCGCAGACATCTCTCTCATGCTACCTCTTTTATAGTCCTACCCACCCCCTTTTTCCCATCATTCCTTTTTTTTTTTTCAAAGATTTTATTTATTTATTGGACAGACAGAGATCACAAGTAGGCAGAGAGGCAGGCAGAGATAGAGAGGGAGTGGGGAAGTAGGCTCTCTGCTTCCCCGATGTGGAGAGCCCAATGCAGGGCTCGATCCCAGGACCCTGAGATCATGACCTGAGCCGAAGGCAGAGGCTTAACCCACTGAGCCACCCAGGAGCCTCCTCTTCCCATCATTGTTAACCTCTAGCAACTACTAATTTGTTCTCCATATTTATAATTTTATAATTTCAAAATGTTATATAAGTGGAATCATGCAGTATATGGCTTTTTGAGGTTAGCTTTTTTTCATTCAGCATAATGCCCCTGAGATCAGTCCAAGTTGGGTGTGTCAGTAGTTTGTTCCTTTTATTGCTGAGTAGTATTTTGTGTATGGATGTATTCCACAGTTTATTTACTTTTGATGGACATTTTGGTTGTTCCCAGTTTTTTCCCATTATAAATCTCATATGAACAAATGTTCACAGGTTTTAAAATCTGAAATATTTTTAAAAACCCTAGAGATAAATACCAGTTACATCAAGTTTTCTTGTTTCTATAATTAAACAGCTGGGTTTTAGGTAATCTAAAATGTCAAGTTTAAGTGTGTAGGTTTCTTTACCTTTGTGTTAGCCTCAAACATAATTTCCTTATTGGCCTTGACAATTTTATTTGATGTTTATTGGCCTTGACAAATTTATTTGATGTTAAGGAACATATATATGGATAGGAGTTTATTTTTCTTGTATTGTAAAATAGCTGCTTCTGAAGGATGTTTATTTTCTTTAGTAACTTTATTTATTTATTTATTTTTAAATATTTCATTTATTTATTTGAGAGAGAGAGAGAGCATGAGCAGAGGGGGAGTCTCAGAGGGTGGGGAGTAGCAGACTCCCTAATCAGTAGGGAGCCGGATGCCAGGCTGGATCCTGGGATTCAAGGATCATGACCTAAGCTGAAGGCAGAGCTTAACTGACTGAGCCACCCAGGTGCCCCTCTTTAGTAACTTTGAAGACACTGGTGTTGGGGGACCTGGGTGGCGCGGTAGGTTAAGCCTCTGCCTTCGGCTCAGGTCATGATCCTAGGGTCCTGGGATTGAGCCCCACATTGGGCTCTGTTCAGCAGGGAGCCTGCTTCCCCCCACCTCTGCCTGCCTCTCTGCCTACTTATGATCTCTCTCTCTCTCTCTCTCATTCAAATAAATAAAATCTTTTTTAAAAATGTTAAAAAAAAAAGACACTGGTGTCTAGGGGTGCCTAGCTAGATCATTTTGGAGCCTGCAACTCTTGATTCTTGGGGTTGTTTGAGCCCCGTGTTAGGTGTAGAGATTACTTGTCTAAAGCCAAACCTTCCTTATATTAGATCTTCCCCCATTTTTTGAAATTGAAATGCATGAGACTTATAACTGTTTAGCAGAGTCATTCTATTTCTCCTAAAATTTAAGGGTTACTTAAGGTAAATATTTTTTTGGTATTTGTTTTAATGAATGAAATTATTGATGAAAGGGCTTTTTCTCTTGCATATAAGAGTTTTTGAAAAGCACCCATGAAGGTGTTGATGTTTTACTTACAAAATTTTTAAAAAAGATTTATTTATTTATTTAGAGAAAGCGTGAGTGCATGAGCGGGGGTCAGGGCAGAAGAAGAGGAAGAGGGAGAGACTCTCCAGCAGACCCTCTGCTGAGCACGGAGCCTGTCATGGACCTTGATCTCACAACTCTTGAGATCTGAAACCAAGAGTCAGATGCTCAACCAACCGAGCCCCCCAGGCACCCCACAAATTTTTAAACTTACACATAAGTGAAGTCTAGGTTTTTGGTTTTTTTTTTTGGAGATCTAGAAAGGCCAAGTGTAAGTTTATGGAACTGATGTGTAAGAAGGAGAGAGGTTGGTGAAGGGAGAGGGTAATGAAACAGCACAATGGGGAGCTTGGTCTTTGCTATACATGGAGGGAACAGTGAAAAGGTGAGTACAGTTGGTAAGGTAAAGTGGAATGATGGCTTCAGTTTTCTCAGTGAAGGGTGAATTGTAGTCATAATGTTGAAAGTGTTGGTTGAAGGAAAGTGTGGGAAAGTGAAGAAAGTTGACGAGTATGAAGTAACCTTTTCAGGGAATGGAGAATTTGAATCTATTAGAGGTCACATATGATTTTGTTCTAGGCATTACCAGTTTGGAGACTTGAGATTATAAAAGTTAGTCAGTTAGCCTGGTTGTGATCTCCCTAGATTCCCAAATGCTCCACCCCCTATTGCTCAACAGTTAGTGTATAGATAGGCACAGAGAAAGCAGTTGGTAGGGTTTTTCTAAGGAAAGGTAGAGGGAATTAATTGAGGTGATCTGTAAGCAAGCAGTAATTATGGATATTAAGAATTAGGACATTTTAGCTTGACAGTGAAGAAAAATACGTGTTTTATGGAAAATTAAAACCTGGTGATACCAGTATATTGACAGAAGCTTTCCTTCCATGTGGTAGAGACAAAGATACGTGGCCGTGAGGGCACATGTGCCCACAGTGAGGTGAAAGAATAAGAGAGGTATAGTGATCTAAATGGTATGACCAAAATACAGATTTTCAAGACCCAAGTCAGTGCTAAATGGATGGCTGACACTGGAGTATAGAGCAAAGCCATGAAGATATGGTAATTAACGAACTGAGTAGCCAGGCTATTTTTGTATCTATTCCAGTTGTATTAGCTAGTGAGGACTGTTAGGAATGGAGTATTTCCAGTTGCTCATGAGGAGTAGTGAATGGAAGAACTGGATAGCGTGTCCTTCAGAAGAGAGGATTATAAGCAGGTGTGTGTGTGGGGAGATGATTTGGAGGTGAGCAGTTTCCAAAACCCACTTCCTCTACTTGTATATAGGCTAGCAGAGAAAAGGCCACCATGGCAGGGAAGTAATGGGGGTTATCTTGAGGTAATACTCCATTAAGTTAAGACTAGATGGTGAAGACTCTGAGAAGATAGCAAAACAGTAGAAGCTTTAAAGTGGGAGCAGAGGAGGTAGGGGATTGAGTCAGATTTAAGGAGGTGCAGAACAGTTTGGAGATAAGGACTGTTTATGAGGGTTGACTGGGGAGGCTAGGCTTGTGGTAGTGGCCGGGGTATACAGGAATCTGCAAGGATGTAGTCCTTGCAGTCTGTGAGGTGTATATGGGCAGCTGTTGCTACTATGTCATCCCAGATGTTTCTCTCCACATAAATTTCTTGAGGTTTAGTTTCTGGGCTAGGAGCTGCTCTCTCCCATGAGATTTGGGTTATATAGGATGGTACTTCTGGTGGTAATTTACTAAAGCTAGACATGGTGGAATTGTGCCCATAGGAACTATGATGTGCTTAAACTTGCACTGGTCTTTCTCTAAATTAATGATGCTCTTTTAATAGGAGCAGCTTTTAGATTGCAAAGGTGAAGATGGATGGAATAAACTTTTTGACTTGATTCAGTCAGAACTTTATGCAAGACCTGATGATGTCTATGTAAACATTCGACTAATAGAACTGTATCGCTCAAATAAAAGATTGAAGGATGCTGTGGGCCACTGCCATGAGGCAGAGAAAAACATAGCTCTGCGTTCAAGTTTAGAATGGAATTCATGTGTTGTACAGACCCTTAAGGTAGGTAAAAACATTTGGGTCTCTACGCTTCTATGTAGGCAGTTAATATATGTAACTTTGTATTTAAGCACTGCTCTCTAAAACTTAAATTTCTTTCATTTATGTATAGCAGCTGTGAAATGAACCTTTTACTAGGATGTTTTCAACTTTATGATGGGTAGATTAGATAGATAAATAGAATTAAGGTATATATTTTTGGTGTTTTCATAGGCTGATGAAAAATTAATCTAGTTTTATAAGTATAAGGATAGGCGAAGGAGTTTATAGGCATAAAACTAATTTGGTAGTGCTTGGTGAAGTTTTATAATTGATTGTTTTTTCTACAAAATAGGAATATCTGGAATCTTTACAGTGTTTGGAGTCTGATAAAAGTAACTGGCAAACTACTAATAAAGATTTACTTCTGGCCTATGCTAACCTTATGCATCTTATGCTCTCCACTAGAGATGTGCAAGAAAGTAGAGAATTATTGGAAAGGTATGTTGACTTAAGGAAGGTACTTCATTGTCAATCATAGATTTTCTTTTTGTAGTGATTCAGTTCATCAGTGGAAACATCTTTACTGCATTGCTATTTCTGTAACATACCCAGGGGTAATAGTTAATACAGTAAACCACTTGGAATCTTATTTCTTCTATGGGGATATTATAATTGGTTTTGTATGACTTTGATTTTTAGAAAACTGTGTTATCGTTCGGACTTGATTAAATTATTATACTTACGTATCCAATTTTGGCATGCTTAATAGTCCTGAAAATGTTCTAACTGCTGTTTCATATTTTATTTCAAAAACGATATAATCTTGTGTGAAAATCAAAATAGACTTCCATCTGTCAGATGTTGTAGTAGAAGCAGTTAGTATCACTAGTATTTCAGAGAACTCTTGCTGTTTTAGCTTAGAAACAAGATAACTAAAATATAATGTATGATTTTTCTGTTTTCCTAAATTTTGATTTTGAGGACCATATTTCCACTTTATTAAAATAAATTTCATTGAATAAAAACATCACTTGGATTTGTATAACAGTGTTAGTTTAGAGCAGGGGTTGACTAGCTCTTGTGGGCCAGATATGGCTCATTGCCCGATTTTGTAAATACACTTTCATTGGAACACAGCTGTGCCTCTTGTTATGTATTATCTTTAGCAGCTCATATACTACAATGGTGGAGTTGAGGACCTGTCACAGATTGTATGCCTGCATAGCCAGATTAGTATGTGGCCCTATAGAAATAGTTTGTCAGTCCCTGGTTTGGACTGTGCATTTGTTTGAAAAGTAATTCTTGTTCCCCATCTGATGTTAGGGGATAGGATAGTTTTCTTGAAGAATTTTCTTAAGTGTCCTACGATGGTAAGGTAAGGGTAGTATCTAGAAGGATTTTAACTTTCAGATTATTTTAGAAAATATTTAGGATGTTTTCTTTTGTATAACTTACATATGCAAACATTTTTGGTTATCTGAGCAAGTGAGGGTGGAAAAAGCAATTTCTTAGGAGTACTATAAAAATAATTTAAACTTCATGGATACCCTGAAGGGGTCTTGAGAAACTCTAGGAGTTCCTGGAACCCACCTCCTATAAACCTACTTAGAAATCATGCTTCCCATTTCTTTTTCTTTCTTTCTTTTTTTTTAAAAAAGCATTGCTGTTTTGTTGTTGTTTTTTTTCTTTTTAAATTTATTTATTTGTCAGAAGCAGAGAGAGAGAGCGAGCACAGGCAGACAGAGTGGCAGGCAGAGGCAGAGGGAGAAGCAGGCTCCCTGCGGAGCAAGGAGCCCGATGTGGGACTCGATCCCAGGACACTGGGATCATGACCTGAGCCGAAGGCAGCCGCTTAACCAACTGAGCCACCCAGGTGTCCCCTGCTTCCCATTTCTATTAAATGTTGCTTTTCTTACAAAATGAAGATTCTGAGTTCCATTTGGATTTAGAAGCATTAATTAGTACATTTACAAATAATAGGAATACAATTTAGGTCTGTAGTTATCTGTATAGTAAGAAGAGCAGTTATGTTACTGATAACCTTAATATCTTATCAGTTATTTACTTATAATTTGAAAATGACTCATCTAATTGGAGAAATTCCAACTTCGAATTAAATAATGGAACCATGTGATCAAGAAGAAACTGGAAAATATTTTAGTTTTCCAGTTTTATTGTGGTCAGTTATGAAGAATTCACCATAGTCTGTAATCTTGTCATTTGATTTGTATCTTTTTCGTGATTGTGAAGAGCCTGAAATAACTGGAATAAGACCTTCTAGAGGTTAAGCTTGAAGTATAAGAAGTATGTGGAATAAAAATAAACACTAGATGATTCATAATTTATGAAGTAGAGAATAAGGATTATTAGTTTGAATGTGGAACATGAAGTTTGGAGTAAATTCCTTTGTTTTAATTAACTCATGAAACCAGGATTATTTGCAATGCAATAGGTTTAATACCTGTTTAATAATTCAATATTGCAGTTTTGATAGTGCTCTTCAGTCTGTGAAATCTTGTGTGGGTGGAAATGATGAACTCTCAACTACCTTCTTAGAAGTAAAAGGACATTTCTACATGCATGCTGGTTCTCTGCTTCTGAAGATGGGTCAGCATAGTGAAGTGCAATGGCGAGCTCTCTCTGAGCTGGCTACATTGTGCTATCTCATAGCATTTCAGGTAAGCCTTTTCTGGTTTTGGATGCAGCTGGCATTTCACTGAGACTGTTGTATTTCGCATGGCGGTGTGTCCTGATATATATTAAAAGTATGAATAAATCTGTAGAATTGAAGTAAAAATGAAATAGTTAATTTGATAGCTGAAAAATAACAAGATTTATACAGTATTGGTGAGGTGAAATAGATAATGTTGATGCATTGTTGGTGGCAGTCTGTATTGCTATGATTTAGTAACTGGAAGACCGCTTTGAAGACTTTGATTTTTTTTTACTCTGCTATTCCTGGAAATCTGTAATAAGGAGATGATCTCAAATATGGGTAAAATTTGATTCAAAAACATGGACATGCATAACTTGGACAGAAACCTAGTAAGTAAATTTTGTGAGATGGTTACGTAAGCTGTGATAGAAGAATGTGTTTACCATAAGCATTTATTTTTTTATTTTTTTTAAGATTTTTAAAAATTTATTTATTTGACAGATCACAAGTAGGCAGAGAGGCAGGCAGAGGAGGAATCAGGCTCCCTGCTGAGCAGAGCCTGATGCAGGGCTCTATCCCAGGACCCTGAGATCGTGACCTGAGCTGAAGGTAGAGGCTTAACTCACTGAGCCACCCAGGTGCCCCTACCATAAGCATTTTAACATGTTAATTGAAAGATGTATGTATGTTAATATGTATATAACATTAATGACATATATAATAGTATATTTATCTTTGAAAACATGATTCTATTCTTTATACATAGAACATGACCTGAAGGAAATATGCCAAAATGTGAACCATTATTTTGAGATGATGAGATGCTTGCTATTATCCCTTCCCAGTCCATTTTTGTAGTTTTTTTGTTTTCTTTAAACAGCTTGCTGTAATTCTGAAATGAGAAGAAATAAAAGTCTGCCAATAGCCTGGCTTATAAAAATTATTGGTAGTTTTAGAGAACTGTCTTTTGATTGAGGGAAAGAAAAAAGGATTCACTGTAGAATTACTTTTAGGGAAGGCTCCTCCTTCTTGTTCATATGATACTGGTTTTTTTAAAAACCCTTGACATTCAGCTCACAATGTTAAGTGTTCTTATTTGCTCAGCAGAAGTATTTAGGTTCATGAAGAATATATGTATTAGTGAAAATTAGGGAAGTTAATGAAGTTTGCTAATTTATGTAGGTATTAAAAGGTTACTATTAATATTTTAAAGAATCTTCAAGTAGGTGACAGTTATTTTTAATGGAAACTGGAATCTTAAATTTTTTTAATATATATGATTTTTAAAGTTAATACAGTCAACTATTTTAAACTTTGACCCCTTTTAATAGTAAAAACTTAATTTCCTTCCTAAACCATTCACTCATACCTTTTCTACAAGATAATGACTGTTACCAGTTTTTTTACTATTTAGAAGTTTTTCTACATATGCAAGCATAAAATATACCCTTTCTTTACTTTTAAAAACTCTTTTGCCTTAATGGAGGTATGCTTTATCTGCCGTTTAATATCATTTCAGCACATAAACATCTACCTCACTCTCTCTCTTTCTCACTTAACCACACATTTCCGTTGAATGGTTAAATAATGGAAACCTCCTGGATGCTTGAGTTTTATATTACCATGTTTTTGTAATTATCAAATGGTTATAAGCTTACAGGGGAAGCATGGACTGGCACAGAGGTCCTAAAAAAAAAAACCACGTTAGGCCAGCTTCTTTAATGGTAGGATTTTCAGACTCTTGATCAAGGGAATGCTGTCATATTAGTCTATTTGCATTTCAGCTAGGCATTAAAACAAAGTCTGTCTTGAAACCATTTAATTCTGATGAGGAAGAATGGAGTCCTTTTGCACTCTTGGCTGTCCCACTTTATCCCAGGGGTATCCCTCATTAACCATACTCTTTGAAAATGTGCTGTCTACAGTGTGGCATTTGAAGGTGCTTTTATAGTAAAAAGTAATTTCTCAGAAGTTAGTTTTTGTAGGCATCTTTTACATATTATCTAAATTCCTCGATTCCCAGTTTTTTCCACTTGGAATAGCGCAGCTCCAGCTCAGTTTAACCATTGGCTAACTGTTTGTCATCAAAAAAGCACAGCGTAATAGAAAGGGTGATCTTACTATGAGATATATGGGTATCACTAAATTAAGACCTTTGATTCTAAAATTACCAGGTTCCAAGACCAAAGATTAAATTAATAAAAGGAGAAGTTGGACAAAATCTGGTGGAAATGATGGCCTGTGATCGTCTAAGCCAATCAGGTAATAGTAATGTTTAATTTTATTTTAAAAAGAAAAAGGAAAATTTCTCTGTTAGAGCATTTATGATAATCTGCCTGCTTAGGAGCTAATTTGTCATAATCACTTATTTCTCTTCACCATATTGGGTGAGGGCAAGAGGTAAAGATAGAAGAAATTTCTCCTTCAGAAGGTAACAGATGTTTGATACTTTTTGCTCCTGGATGGAGAGAAACTCTTTAACCCCTCCTTTATCTAGCTGCTAGAGCCTCCTTCTGAATATTTTAAAGCACTTCCTGAACTAAGACTAATTAACTGATTTGCCAGCCATTTAGCATTGGTAATTTATAAGATACTACTATGGGGGATATAAAGGTGAAGAAGTCATGGATCCCTTAAGAAACTGACAACAAGTAAAGAAGATGGAGGATATATACTTAATTACTGTTAGGCTTTTGGAATTTGTAAATTTATTCCTGGTTTTGATTATTTGAGATGGATCCTAAAGGTCTATTACATATTACCTGGTTTTGCTATAGCAGACACTTTTAGGATGTTTGTGTAGCTAGCGAATCAAGCAGTGAACTGAAAAAACATAATGCTTTATGTAAGAAGCAGTTTTAATATAAAATTAAATGAACTTTGTATTGATCAAGTAGTAGTATTAAAGTTACTCTAAGCTTTGTCTGTGGTTAGGCTACTGGTCAAAGCATATATTGCTCCTCTATCCCACAGCTTGGTTTTTTGTAGGAGGTGGGCTTCCAGTCCTTGAAGAAATGACTGCATTTTTTTCTTTTTAATATCGCTCATCTATCTTTGCAAGACTGACATAGATGTTTTTGCAGTGTCAGTTAGTAAAATGAACTGTGTTTTAATGTCTTTGATCTGGATATTCCCAAACTTGTCTGCAAATTTTCGGAGAGCTAAGTCTGATCTGACTGACAAGCAGAATTATTCCAAAGAGTGGTGTTTTTGTTTGTTTGTTTTGTTTTTATTTTAAACAGCTTAATTGAGATGAAATTCACATTGTATGTAATTCATATAAATGTACAACTCTGGTTTTTAGTGTGTTCACATAATTGTGCAACCATCAGTGCAATCTATTTTAGAACATTTTCATCATCTCTTAATGAAACCTCATAACCATTAGCAGTCATTCCCCATTTTCCCCCAAACCCTCTAGTCCTAGGCCACCACTAATATTCTATCTCTTTAGATTTCTTTATTCTGGACATTTTATATAAATTGAATTACACGACACGTGCATAGTGGTTTTTGAGGTTCTGCCATGATCTAGCATATACTAAAACTTCAAGGGAGTGTTTTAAAAATAGATTCCTCACCCTGCACCTGTGGAATCAATCTCTAGGAAGTGCAGCCTGGAAGTAATTACTTTTTAAAAGCTTTTTCAAGGATGATTCTTAGCAGCTAGGTTTGAAAATCAGTGTATCAGATCAGAGAATTTGAGCTTGGCTGTGCTCTCCTACGGCCACTTAAATGATACACTTTCCATCTAAAATATAAATACTTTAAGTACTTTTGGTATTTTTCAGACATACTCTGGTGTCTTCCTGCTAGAGTGCTAGCAGGTAGATAAAGATAACTGTTAAACCTGTAATCCGTGTTCATTTTTTGCATAAGTACCCTTGTTCAGTTGTAGTTGCTGGGTTGAAGGGTTAGCTCGGAGATAATCATGTTTTTTCTCCGTAGGGTATATGAATGAAACTGTTGAGAGATGTGAATAAAAATAATCAGTTTTTTTTTTTTTAAAGATTTTATTTATTTATTTGTGAGAGAGAGAGAGAGTGAGCGAGCACAGGTAGAGTGGCAGGCAGAGGCAGAGGGAGAAGCAGGCTCCCCGCCGAGCAAGGAGCCCGATGTGGGACTCGATCCCAGGACGTTGGGATCATGATCTGAGCCGAAGGCAGCTGCTTAACCAACTGAGCCACCCAGGCGTCCCAAAAATAATCAGTTTTTTAAACAATGGAAATAATTTGTTTTTCAGGACACATGCTGCTAAACTTAAGTCGTGACAAGCAGGATTTTTTAAAAGAGGTTGTAGAATCCTTTGCCAATAAAAGTGGGCAGTCTGCGTTGTACGATGCTCTGTTTTCCAGTCAGTCACCTAAGGATAGATCTTTTCTTGGTAATGATGATATTGGAAACATTGATGTACAAGCGCCAGAGCCTGATGATTTGGCTAGATATGATGTTGGTAAGTTGTATCTTCTAAAGTAAATATTTCATATCTCAGTCCTTTTATTTTAGGAGAAAAAAGCAAAAGGAGAAATAATCTCATAATCTTACTACCCAGAAATAATGACTTAATATTTCCCTGTATTCCTTGAGATATTTTTGGGTGGGGGGGGGTAGGATGGTGTGAGGGGTTGGTAGTGGTAGTGATGGAATGTTATTCTTCTAAATAGTTGTTTATACTATACATGTGATTGTCTTTTTTTTTTTTTTTAAGATTTTTATTTATTTATTTGACAGAGAGATCACAGTAGACAGAGAGGCAGGCAGAGAGAGAGAGAGGGAAGCAGGCTCCCTGCTGAGCAGAGAGCCCTATGCGGGACTCGATCCCAGGACCCTGAGATCATGACCTGAGCTGAAGGCAGCGGCTTAACCCACTGAGCCACCCAGGCGCCCCACATGTGATTGTCTTTTATCATGAATTCTTTCCCTGTTTGTTTCTGTAAATAACTACTTTATTGGCAATATAATTTGTTATATGAATTAGCCATAATATGCTTGCCACATTTTGCTGTTTGAGTTCTAAGATGTTTTCAGTTTTTTCACTGTGAAAAATACAGTATCTCCATTTTAGATTTTTCCATAGAGTTTTCTAAAACCAGAATTACTGGAGTAAAGTTGATAAGCACCTTTAAGTCTCTTGCAAATTGCCATGTTGCCAGAAAGGTTGTACCTCTTTACGCTTCTAAAAGCTCATAACTTTTTTGGTATTAAGTTTCTTGTGGAAAAAAAGATCTCTTTACTACCCCCAAGGGATTAATGTTGTGGAATCCCATTGTTTTAATGACTCTACTGAAAATCTGTTGTTTCAGGATTTCATACTGTGTGGCTTCTGTCACTACTGTGTTCTGTTGAGTTCTAGTGAGTACCTTTTTTTCTTAGATGGACTTGAAAGGAGCTTGTTTTTAAAATTCCTAAATATGAAGTGTGACCGCCTTTAATAGGAACATGAGACTTTGCTTAGCATAGAATTTGACCCAGCTCTGATACAGAAAAGCAGTTATAAAATTAAGATGCATTTATTGTGAGTAATTGGCAAAACTGATGGCACAAGCAAGATTCCCAAAACCTCAAGCCAGTTTTTGCTCTTTATTTCAGGTGCCATTCGAGCACATAATGGTAGTCTTCAGCACCTTACCTGGCTTGGCTTACAATGGAATTCGTTGTCTGCCTTACCTGCAGTTCGGAAATGGCTAAAGCAGCTGTTTCATCATTTGCCCCAGGAGACCTCAAGACTTGAAACAAATGCACCCGAATCAATATGTATTTTAGATCTTGAAGTAAGCAAAGACTTTAACAAATTAAATTTTTGAATTTTGTTTAATTTTTTTCTAACCTAAATTGATTTTCTTTAAACAAAACAGGTATTTCTACTTGGAGTAATATATACCAGCCACTTACAGTTAAAGGAGAAATGTAGTTCTCACTGTAGCTTCTATCAGCCACTATGCTTGCCACTTCCTGTTTGTAAACAGCTTTGTACAGAAAGGCAAAAATCTTGGTGGGATGCAGTTTGTAATTTAATTCACAGAAAAACAATGTAAGTAGTAAAATAAAAACATTTCTTTAATTTATAGCCTAAGTTTTTAACTTAAAAACCTATTTAAAAACTTAATGCCTTAGGTATCTAATTCTCTTGTGAAGATTGAGTTTAATTTTCATGTGATTAACACACATGTAAGTTTTGAACTGTGTGTTTATAAATCAGTTTTATTAAACTTTTTTTTAGACCTGGAACCACAGCAAAATTGCGACTTCTAGTTCAGCATGACATAAACACACTAAGGGGCCAGGAAAAACATGGCCTTCAGCCTGCCCTGCTCGTGCATTGGGCAAAATGCCTTCAGAAAACGGTGAGTTCACTGAAGTGTAAGAATTTTTAAGAACATTATCTGATTTTTAAAAATCAGACTTTTCACTGAGTCTTAAATTCAGTTCAAAGAAATAGTATCAGCTTATTCACATTATGCCAGGTGAGATGTATTTTTTAAAATCTTGCCACAAAATGGTTAATAGTTAATATATAAACACTTAGAATAGTGCTTGGCACAGTAAACATTACATAAGTTTAGCTGTTATTATTACTTAATAATTAAGTTATGAAAATTATTATCCAGCCTCAAAACTTTTTTTTACCTGTTGGTAACAGAAGGCCTTGTAGGCCTTGTAAATATTTGAGGTCTGTTCTTTGGCAAGGTTAGGTGTGGATGTTTATTAACTCTGCAACCAAACTGTGACACTGACAAGTTTGGGGTATGTAAAATGGCAACTTTTAAAAAACAGATGGGGTTGCCTCATTAGGTAGTATCATTGAAAGTGTGTAAAGGTTGGGTCTAGAATGATCACTGGTATTATGGTGGTTGTTTATTCCAACATTTGGAAAGTGAGTTCTCTGACTTTTAAGATTCTGTTTTGCCTTGATTTGAAATTTTAATCAGTTGTTCAGACCATTTATAAAGGAATTTTTAGATTCTATTATTTATGTTCCTTAGGTTGTGTGCTTCTAACTTTCTATTTTAGGGCAGCGGTCTTAATTCTTTTTATGATCAACGGGAATACATAGGCAGAAGTGTTCATTATTGGAAAAAAGTTTTGCCAATGTTGAAGACAATCAAAAAGAAGAGCAGTATTCCTGAACCTATGGACCCTCTGTTTAAACATTTTCATAGTGCAGACATTCAGGTAATGGAGGATCCCTTTGAGAATGAACTGGAGATATGGATTTCCAGTTTATAAACAAAGAAATACAGGTATAAACTGCTTAAATCAATTGCTGGCTCTTTGATCCTTGTCTCGTTCTCAAAATCTACTAGCTGTCACAAAACATGGCAGAAAAGAAGGCTGAGCTGTTAATTAGGTCCTGTAAAATCATTGGGAAATCACTTGGGTTTGATATTCTGGGGAGAGGCAGCTGGACTAAAAATTACTAAATGTGTTTAGGCATCTGAAGTTGGTGAATACGAGGAAGAAGCACACATAACATTTGCTATATTGGATGTAGTTAATGGAAATATAGAAGATGCTATGACTGCTTTTGAGTCTATAAAAAACGTTGTTTCTTACTGGAATCTTGCACTGGTAAGTAGATGTTATGTGAATTAATAGGTTTTTTTTTTGTTTTAAAAACCTAATTGTTTCATAAAAGCATTCTTTGTGTAGATTTTTCACAGAAAAGCAGAAGACATTGAAAATGATGCCCTTTCTCCTGAAGAACAAGAAGAGTGCAAAAATTACCTGAGAAAGGCCAGGGACTACCTAATAAAGATTTTAGATGACAGTGATTCCAATCTTTCAGTGGCCAAGAAGGTAAGCTGCAGACTCTTTGTACTTTCTAACTATTGCTGAATGGATGGTAAGTAGTTTTACTTTGGTTTTATAGTTTGATAATTTCAAAAGTAGTAATATTTATTATTAGTGCACAGAAATGGTGTGTAAATATTAGCATTGCTTTGTGTCTTTGGTTTGATATTTCTTAAACTTGGATATCTAACTTTTTGTTCGATAAAAATACTTGTTAGGGAATTTAAGAGACTTTTTTTTTAATTAATTTATTTGTCAGAGAGAGAGAGGGAGAGAGAGCAAGCAAGCACAGGCAGAGTGGCAGGCAGAGGCAGAGGGAGAAGCAGGCTCCCTGCTGAGCAAGGAGCCCGATGTGGGACTCGATCCCAGGACACTGGGATCATGACCTGAGCTGAAGGCAGCCGCTTAACCAACTGAGCCACCCAGGCGTCCCCTTGTTAGGGAATTTAAAAAGGTTTCTAATTTTTGTTATCTTGGCAGTGTAATGAAAGCAAATATTGCAGCCTAAGGAGTAGTTGTTAATTAATTTGGCAGTAAAACATTTCACTGAAATTGAAAGTAGTTGCTGACACCTTCAGAGCATTTCTTCTCATCTTTTCCATTTGCTATGGATTATCTTTTTTCTGTCAGCAGTTTGAGACTGTTGTGTTGGTATTAACTTCATTTGTGTTCAACCTTCCAAGTATTTTGTTGATTAATTAATGTTGCTGCTCTTACATTAAGATTGATATTGTCTGGCACTTTCTAGCATCTGTGTTTCTCTCTCCACTCAAAATTAATAAAAATCAGTAGCTTATTTTGTTCATGTGGAAAAACTTTGCAAGTTAACATTCCTCTACCATTATTATGGTTAACAGAAGAGATAGACTTTAAAGTCAGAAGACTTTAGATTACACAACGGTTTCATTGTGTGTTCCTATGTTAAGTATAAAGTGCTTATTACACAAAAGTGAACATAAAAGCAAATTAGTAAGATAAAGTTTTTGTATTTATTTCAGAGTTGCTAGTTTATTTTTGCAAACTAAAGCCTTTGATTCGGTGCCCTTTATTTAGTTGCCTGTGCCACTGGAGTCTGTAAAAGAGATGCTTAATTCGGTCATGCAGGAACTTGATGACTATAGTGAAGGAGGTCCTTTTTATAAAAATGGTTCTTTGCGAAATGCAGACTCAGAAATAAAACATTCTACACCATCTCCCAGCATATATTCTCTGTCACCAAGTAAAAGTTACAAGGTAAGTAGAAAGAAATGAATCACTTCATTGCAGAATGTTTCTGTTCTAAATGTTTTAAATACTTTCTTGTTATTTTTTTTAGTATTCTCCCAAAACACCACCTCGATGGGCAGAAGATCAAAATTCTTTATTGAAAATGATCTGCCAACAAGTAGAGGCCATTAAGGTAAATCACTTAATGTCTCTAAACTGTCTCTCTCTCAGGCCAAGGTTTCTTCCTTGACCACTCCCTCACTCCCTTGTAAAACTGTCCAAAATGTCCTTTTGCTGTGCTACTAGAGTCCTACTATTTTGTATAGTTTACCTTGACACTTAACCATATTATTTTTCTCATTTTTTAATTTTAGTTTTTTAAACTTTATTTTAATTCCAGTGTAGTTAACATAGCGTTAACATTAGTTTCAGGTTACAATATAGTCACAGTATAGTGACTCGGCAGTTCTGTGTGTTGCTTGGTGCTTATGAAGATAAATGTTTTCTTTTTAATTTTTTTCCAGTTTTTTAATTTAAATTCAATTAAGTTAACATGTAGTATATTATTAGTTTTAGGGGTAGAATTTAGTGATTTATCAGTTGCATATAACACCCAGTGCTCATCCTATATCAAGTGCCCTCCTTAATGTCCATCGCTCAGTTATCCCTTCCCTCGACCCATCTCCCCTCCAGCAACCCTCAGTTTGTTCCTTGTAGTTAAGATTCTCTTAGTTTGCTTCCCTCTGTTTTTATCTTATTTTATTTTTTCCTTTCTTTCCCCTATGTTCATCTGTTTTGTTTCTTAAATTCCACCTGTGAGTGAAATCATATGGTATTTGACTGACTTATTTCGCTTAGCATAATACCCTCTGGTTCCATCCATATCATTGTACATGGCAAGATTTCATTCTTTTTGATGGCTGAGTAATATTTCATTGTATATATATACCACATCTTCTTTATCCATTCATCTCTTGATGGACACGGGCTGTTTCCATAGTTTGACTGTTGTGGACATTGTTGCTATAAACATTGGGGTACATGTGTCCCTTTGAATCATTATGTTTATATTCTTTGGATAAATATCTAGTAGTGCAGTTGCTGGGTTGTAGAGTAGATCTATTTTTAACTTTTTGAGGAACCTCCATACTGTTCTCCAGAGTGGCTGGCTATACCAGTTTGCATTCCCACTAAGATATATGTATTCTTAATCCCCATCACCTATTTCATCCATTCCTTCACCCACTTCCCCTCTGATAACCATCTCTCTGTTCTCTATAGTTAAGTCTGGTTTTTTCGGTTTGTTTCTTTCTCCCACCCTTCCTTTATTTTGTTTTTTTAAATTCCACATACAAGGGAAGTCGTGTGGTATTTTTCTTTCTCTGGCTTATTTCACTTAGAATTATATTCTCTAGATCCATCCCCATTGTTGCAAATGGTAGGATTTCATTCTTTTTGTGACTGAATAATACTCCATTGTATATGTATATACCACATCTTTTTTAATCCATTCATCTATCATTGGACACTTGGGCTGCTTCCATATCTTGGATGTTGTAAATAGTGCTGCAATAAACATAGGAGTGCATATATCTCTTCGAATTAGTGTTTCTAGATTCTTAGGGTAAATACACAGTAGTGTGATTACTGGTAGTTGTGTTTTTAATTTTTTGAGCAACCTCCAAACTGTGTCCACAGTGGCTGCACCAGTTTGCATTCCCACCAAACAGTGTGCAAAGATTCCTTTTTCTCCACATCCTTGCCAACACTTAATTGTTTCTTATATTTTTGACTTCAGCCATTCTGACAGGTGTGAGGTGATATATTATTGTGGTTTTGAATTGGCATTTCCGTGATGTTAAGCATCTTTCATGTGTCTTTAGGCCTTAACCATATTTTTGAAATTACTTGTTTCTGCTTCCTCCACCAGGTGTGAATCCTTCAAAGGGAAAGACTCTTTAATCCAAAACATAGCAGCATTCCTGACATAGAGGTGGTTCCCAAGTGACTGAATTGAACTAGTGAAATAAACTAATTAAACATTGGTCTAGGAGTTCATTTCTCAGACTGATTGGTATTGTGTGTCATATTTTATAGCTAGGTGTTTATATGTAGTCTGAGTTTCCTATCTTTTTGGTACCTTTATAAGAATTTGACTTAATCATGTAAGGAAATGGTTATGTCTTCATCATTTTATAAATTAGCTGTATGAAAGTCATCTTAACTCTTAGGCTCAAAGTAGCTTTATTTACTTCTTTGGAATTGGGACTACATGTAGGTTGTTTCATGCTTGTTGGGCAAGAACTAAAGCACTCATACTTTTGAAGTTATTTTGAAGGATATTGTGATGTGTGTGCAGTTATTACAGTGTTATCAGCAATGTGTAAGACTTAACAAAAGTGCTGTTTGGAGGGGAACAAAATTTTGAATTTGTGCAAAGATTTTGTTTATTTTATGTTATTACATATTATGATATTACATACCATCTTGGCTTACCTTATAGGTTTAGGCACCTAGCGTTGTATTCTGTGGAAGTATAGTGGAACATTATGTTCCTGAAAAGCTGAGGTTTAGTACTAACTCTGCTACTAATTAATGCTCTTGAGCCAGGGGCTTCTTTTCTTTTTGCTTGGCTTCTCATCTGAAATGTGGGAATTATTGAAACCAGTTCTTGGCACATTTTCTAGTTGTTTGAATTTTAAAATTATGATTATAGCATTAATTGCATATTCAAAACTGTAGTGACTACGAAATTTTTCCAGGTGATTCCATCATGTTCTTATTTTTTTTGGATGTGTAGCTTCTGGGCTAAATACAGTAGATGGATGAATGGGGAAAATCCATTTAATTTGAAAATTCAAGGTATCTTTGACATCCATATTTATGGCTTTTAGGAAATATCTATTTGGAAGCACTGTTAGAAGAAGAAAGTAAGACATGCTGTGTCTGTGACCTCACTTACAGCTGGTTGGATACCTAGACCAGATATTTGATACTATTTTTAAAAATGACTGCTAATTGATATCACTGTAGTTTCTTTGGAAAAAGAAATAGTTTCTTGATAAGTGCATGTTTTGTAAGGGACATTTTATAGTTTCTGTGGGTGGGGAGGGTGTTGTCATTTAGTTGTCTGTAAAACAAACAGATCTGGTAGGTAGCCACATAGTTACCATTAGAAAGCAGTATGTCTTCTGTACATGTAGGCAGCAGAGTGGTATTAAGAAAACATATTTGGGGGGTGCCTGGGTGGCTCAGTGGGTTAAAGCCTCTGCCTTCGGCTCAGGTCGTGATCCCAGGGTCCTGGGATCGAGCCCCGCATCGGGCTCTCTGCTCAATGGGGAGCCTGCTTCCTCCTCTCTCTCTCTGCCTGCCTCTCTGCCTACTTGTGATCTCTGTCTATCAAATAAATAAATAAAATCTTAAAAAAAAAAAAAAAAAGAAAACATATTTGGGGTAAAATCTGGTTTGAATTCCAGCTATGCTATTTCCTGCATCTTTTATTTTTCTCAAGATGTGAGTTAATAATTGCTTATTTGTGTAAGGATTAAGAATTTAAGTAAAATATCTGGACTGTATTATTATATACATAATATATTCTGAGCAGATACCAGTTATTTTCCCTTTCCTAGTGGATCAATTAGAGCATCAGCCTTGAAAGATTTGTAGTGTTTTGTTATATCATTTGTGTATAGGTTGAAAGCTAGTATTGGGAGGTAGTTTAGAACATTGAGTAGCCTAGATGGACTGGAAGGGAAAGCAGTGTGGAAAGGAGGTTCTGGAAGGGTTTTTGGAGCAATACTTCTGAGGACCAAGAATATCAGAAGTTTAATTTGTAGGTACTTGTGTTTTTGAACAGGGACATGTCTTGGCTAGAACTCAACTTTAGGGGCACCTGGGTGGCTTAGTTGGTTAAATGTCAGCCTTTAGCCCAGGTCAGAATCCCAGTGTCCTGGGATCGAGGCCCCCATTGAGCTTACTGCGCAATGAGGAGGAGGAGTCTGCTTCTCCCTCTTCCTCTGCCCCTCTCCCTACTTGTGCTGTCTCTTGCTCCCCTGCCTTCTCAGATAAGTAAATAAATTAAAATCTTAAAAAAAACCCAAAACCCTCAACTTTGGAAAGATTAATTTAGGCATGTGTGGAATGGAAATGGAGATAAAGCCATCTAGGAGGTTATCAGTTTAGGTGATAGCTAACTCTGATCTAGAATGAATTAGGTAATATGGTACTAAAGAATGAAAGAATGGGAGGAAATAAGTTTTAACTAACTAAGGATCATTTACTTAAATGAGCACCTGATACACAGATCTACTGGAAATACTGAATCTCTAAAAACACATCATCAAGTATTTAAAGTATTTAAATTTAAAATATTTGTTTGCTCTATCACTATTTCTGAGATGATACAATTGCTTACACTTATTTTCTTTCTTCCAACAGAAAGAAATGCAGGAGTTGAAACTACATAGTAGTAACTCAGGGTCCCCTCATCGTTGGCCTGCAGAGAATTATGGACCAGATTCAGTGCCTGATGGATATCAGGGATCACAGACTTTTCATGGGGCTCCACTAACAGGTTCGCAACTGGATAATTCCAGATTTTAGTAAAGTCACTGTACTTCTTCCTCTTTTACACAGATAACTTGTGAACTCACCTTGTCTATATACATTTGTTTATATACATGTTTATACATGTCTGCTTATATGTTTCTTAAGCCATGTTTGGTATTACTGAAGTTTTTATAACTCCAAGCAGAAACAAAACAAGCTTTATCTGATCCTTTAATACATCTGTCAGAGAAGCTGAGACTATTCCTGACTTTGGAAAATGTTACCTGATATTATTTTGCATTAAGAGATGGCTAAGTAAAACCTTCTCAGGATTTATTTTGGCGATATACTTAGAGGACATTCATAGGAAATCTTGTTTAATTTTGAAATACCATGGTCATACAAAGAAGGAAGGAGTTGGAGCTGGGCCATATTGGAATTTGAAGTTGTGCTTTCTAGTACATAGTGACCTCTTGAGCCAGTTTGTGTGTTTGAAATGTGGAGATAAAACTTGCCTCACATTATTGTGAGCATTTGTGTATGTGTAGGTATATATATAGAGTGTATAGTAAACACTTAATGCACCAAGGGTGTCCTGTGGGTTGTCTGTGTGCAAAAGTGCTTTTGTGCATGTAATTTCCTTTAATCATGGTAACCCAGAATGGTAGATATCATTATTATTATCATTTTTTAAAAAGATTTTGTTTATTTATTTGAGAGAGAGAGAGAGTGCATGAGCAGGGTGTGGGAGAGGCAGAGGGATAGGGAGAAGCAGACTCCCTGCTAAGCAGGACCCTGGGATCCTGATCTGAGCTGAAGGCAGATGGTTAACTGACTTTACCGCTAAGGCACCCCATGAATTCTGTTTTTATAGATGAGGAAGTGGGTTTAGAAAGGTTATGTAATTTATCCATTATTGTACAGCTAATTATTGGTAGAGTTGGGGTTCAAACTTCAGTGGTCTTAACTGGAAAGCCCCTTGCCAGTATGTTATATTGCCCACAGATAGCCAAAAATGATGATAAAAACAGATTTCCTTGACATGACATAGATTCCTGAAATGGTAGTAGTGTGCTTTTTTTTCTAATTGGTTTTAATCCAGGGAAGATTTAGAATAGTATGTTCCAGTTTAGATGAGCACATTATGTGATGGTTCATAGGGCCGTACTGAAGGCAGCCTCACTGTCCTCTTTTGACAGTGTCTTCTGATATAGGCAAAATAATAGGAAATCCTGTAAAGTCAAACTTACGAAATGTCATAAGTGATAGATAAATTTATGAGATGTTCAGGAGTTCATACATTGCTCACTTAAAAACCCTGTGCACTATATAGAGTCTGGCATAGAGAAGTCAGTAAACTGGCTAGCCTTTTCTAGGGCTTTTTGAGTGCTGTGTGGAATTGATCGTTTGGCACCTTTTGAGTCGCAATTTCCATTTCTTCTGTGTACAGACATAAAAGGTCTTCTGGTTGTTAAACATAACATTCACATTGTCTCATTTTATTCTTGCAATTACCCTATGAAATGTATAGAAGCAGCACATCCTCATTTTACAACTGAGAAATAGGGAGACCCCTAATAGCTAATTGACAAGGTCGCAAAGCAGCTTTGTGGCCCTGAAAAGTGGAGAGCTCAAGTCCCCTGTTTCGCATTCTTTTGCTCACAGATTTTGTTTTTTCTTAATGAAAGTAAAAATATACCAAAATGTTTGTCTTTTTAAAATGAGGTGATTGAAAACAATGATTCTTAAGTTTCTAGGAAATAATCAGAAGTACTAGCAATGTAAACTAAAAACTAACTATATCACTTAGAGTGCTATTAATTAACATTTTGGAGCATTTCCTTCTGATCCTTTCTCTTTGTATATGTAAAGAATTTTTAGTGAGATTTTTATCATTATGTTGTATGTAGATGAGTAGTCTGTTTTTTAAATATTAGAATTCTGAGCATTTCCTTAAATATTTTTTGAAAATATTTTTAATGAATACAGGTTTTCCCATCATGTAGAAAAACTGCAAATTTTATTCCCTTATTATTTCCAGTTTGCTGTTACAAATAATGCTGTGGACACATTCTTAGGATTGTTAGGTATTTAAAAAATTCTTTTGTGTTGGATAATTGCTTTCCAGAAAAGCTATGCCAGTTTACACTTTTTTACCACCATTGTCTGATAGTGCCCATTACATTGCATTCTTCTTACTGTTAGCGATTTATTGGTTTTGAAAAACCTTCACCAGTTTTTAAAAACAAACATGGTATCAGTTTTTATTTTTTATACTGGGCATGTTCAACAGTTTATAATCTTTTTATATTTTCTGAGTTATCTGTCTATTTGGTACTTTTTTCCCAATAAGATTATTTTTAGTAGGTTTATAAAAACTTTTTTTCCCCTCTATTGTTAAGAGTCACTAGTCACTGATAAAGTCACTAAATTTTCAGACTTTATGATTCTTGGCTCGTATCCATCAGGTTGTTCTGTGTTCTGTTCCTTTTTTCTCCCCAGAATGTTTAAAATAACCATCTTTACCAGGCAGTTCCGTTAGTTTTCCAAATTCAAACTTGGGCTTCTTTAGCAATTTTTACTCTTCTAGTCACTGTGAAGAGAACATAAATTGACTAGTCTTTTCTAGGTCTTTTTCAGGGCTTTCTAGAATCAATTGTTTAGCGCCTCTTGGGTCACAGTTTCCATTTCTTCCATGTCACGGCATAAATGGTCCTTTAAGTTGTTTTGTTTTCTGATAAAACTTAATAAAACAAACTAAGCAGTAATTGTTGGTAGCTTTGCCATGAACATGAGTGTCTTCCAGTTGTTGGTTTCCTGGTAAAACTCATACAAAACTGATTGAATAAATAGTTTGGACATCAACATGAATTCAGTCATGATGTGCTGTTTTTCTTTTTTTTCTTTAAGCCAAGGAACACGTTTTGTGTTACCTGTGAGATTCTTTGAATGAATTTATCAGGTGATTTTTGACTGGAACATTTTCAGCTTGAGTTTATAAAATGCAACCTTGTCTTTCTGCAAATTTTTAAGGCTTACTTTAAAAAATGGGCCTGAGGCCATTCAGATGCATTTTGGTTCCTTAAATCCTTCCTGTGACTAGTGTATTTGCAGTATTTCTGATGTTGAACATAGACTGTGCTTTCGTATCATACCAATCTTTCTTAGAAAATGGACCAAACACTTTCTTCTTGGCTCCTTTTTTGATGCTTGTTGTGAGGCGCTTGTTCTTGTGACCACTGTGGTGCTGCTCTCTTACTCCTCATGTGTCATATTTAGGGGTTTTCCTAGTTTGTCATTTGATAATCTTCTTTATGGTATATTTCGATGTATAGAAATTTAAAAAAATCTATAGTTAAATCTTTCTTTGATTTCTATTGTTTTTGTAATTTATAGTTCTTGCCTAGATAGTCTTAACTATAGTATAGACTTTTTTAACTGTTTTCTTTCTTTTCTTTTTTTTTCTTTTTTTTTTTTTTAGTTGCAACTACTGGCCCTTCAGTATATTATAGTCAGTCACCAGCATATAATTCCCAGTATCTTCTCAGACCAGCAGCTAATGTTACTCCCACAAAGGTAACAAAGGAATAATTTATACATTTATAAATATCTCCTTTTTAATTGTTCAGGCTTCCTTCAAAGAAATTCAAGAAGTAGTTCAGCATTAAAACTTATATGTCCCATAAGATATAGCTATTTTAAATTTCTTTCCAGATACAGAAGTTATGCTTCTTACTCATCTTATTTTTATGTTACAATAAGTGTGAACATTTAGAATATTTCCCAAAAGTGTGGGGGGGGGGGATGGTGGTGGTGATGGGTCTTTTATCATTTTGTTTTGGTGGAAACAGGACTAGAATGGCCTTGCTGAACCACTATGTGGTAAGTACTTTAGGCCTGAAGTGACTATGTAGGTCTCTATTAACAACCAGTATTACAATTGTAGTTGAGTTATGAAGCTTTGAAGACAGATGGCTTGGGTGAATTTAGACCCTGGCTCTTCTGCTCACTGTGACCTTGGGCAAGTTTCTTAATCTCTCTATGCATTAGTTGCCTCATATGTAAAATGAGGATAATAATCCCTTAATTCATAGGGTTTTTGAGGATATTAAAATGAGATATTATGTAAAGTGCTTAGAACAGTGCCCAGTTGGCACATTAGTAAATGCTTGATAAATGTTAGTCTCCATCATCATCATCATTATTGTTAACATCATTTAACGCATTATTTAGGAATAAAGAAGAAATTTATTCTATGCATTTATTGTAGAATTGGATTTTTAAGATTCTGTTATTAGTTAAAGCAATTTCCATTATATGCCAAGAAGGAAGTAGAACTGTAAGTATCTTTGTAAGTAATGTCTTCTTTTAATGCTGTGGTATATACTTTAATGATATCTTTAACTTATAATGCTCATGTTTGTGGTTTTATGAGAATTGGTTTGTATCTAGTTATCTGTAGTTTTGTAGACAACTTAACAAAAATCTTTAACTCTTTTTTTCTTCTAGGGTCCAGTTTATGGCATGAATAGGCTTCCACCTCAACAACATATATATGCCTATTCCCAACAGATGCACACACCACCAGTCCAAAGCTCATCTGCTTGTATGTTCTCTCAAGAGATGTATGGTCCTCCATTGCGTTTTGAATCTCCTGCAACAGGAATTCTATCACCCAGGGGAGATGATTACTTTAATTACAATGTTCAACAGACAAGCACAAATCCACCTTTGCCAGAGCCAGGTTATTTCACAAAACCCCCAGTTGCAGCTCATTCTTCAAGACCTGCAGAATCTAAGGTTATTGAATTTGGAAAATCTAATTTTGTTCAGCCTGTGCCAGGTGAAGGAATAAGACCATCTTTGACAGCACCTGCACATACAACACAGCCAACTCCTTTTAAATTTAACTCAAATTTCAAGTCAAATGATGGTGACTTTACCTTTTCTTCACCACAGGTTGTAACACAACCCCCTTCTACAGCTTACAATAATAATGAAAGCCTTTTAGGTCTCTTAACTTCAGATAAACCTTTGCAAGGAGATGGCTACAGTGGACCAAAAGCTAGTCAAACCATTGGACCTCGAAATACGTTCAGTTTTGGAAGCAAAAATGTGCCTGGAATTTCATTTACTGAAAACATGGGTCCAAATCAGCAAAAGAATTCTGGTTTTCGTCGAAGTGATGACATGTTTACTTTCCATGGTCCAGGGAAATCAGTATTTGGAACACCTGCACCGGAGCTGGCCAACAAGAGTCATGAAACAGATGGAGGGAGTGCCCATGGTGATGATGATGATGATGGCCCTCACTTTGAGCCTGTGGTACCTCTTCCTGATAAGATTGAAGTAAAAACTGGTGAGGAAGATGAAGAAGAGTTCTTTTGCAATCGTGCAAAATTGTTTCGTTTTGATGTGGAATCCAAAGAATGGAAGGAACGTGGAATTGGTAATGTAAAAATCCTCAGGCATAAAACATCTGGTAAAATTCGCCTTCTCATGAGACGAGAGCAAGTATTGAAAATCTGTGCAAATCATTACATCAGTCCGGATATGAAACTGACACCAAACGCTGGCTCCGACAGATCTTTTGTATGGCATGCTCTTGATTACGCTGATGAGTTGCCCAAACCAGAACAACTGGCTATTAGATTCAAAACTCCCGAGGAGGCAGCACTTTTTAAGCGCAAGTTTGAAGAGGCCCAGAATATTTTAAAAGCCTTAGGAGCAAATGTAGCCACAACAACAAATCAGGCTATGAGAATTGTAAAAGAACCCACAAGTCATGATAACAAAGATATTTGCAAATCTGATGCTGGAAGCATGAATTTTGAATTTCAAATTGCAAAGAAAGAAGGGTCTTGGTGGCATTGTAACAGCTGCTCATTAAAGAATGCTGCAACTGCTAAGAAGTGTGTATCATGCCAGAATCTAAACCCAAACAAGAAGGAACTCCTTGGCCCACCATTAGTTGAAACTGTGTCTGCTCTTACAGCTGGCCTAGAAAATACACCAGATAGATTTGCATCAATGACTCCAAAGAAAGAAGGTCACTGGGATTGTAGTATTTGCTTAGTGAGAAACGAACCTACTGTATCTAGGTGCATTGCATGCCAGAATGCAAAGGCTGCTAACAAGAGTGGATCTTCATTTGTTCAGCAAGCTTCATTTAAATTTGGCCAGGGAGATCTTCCTAAGTCTGTTAACAGTGATTTCAGATCTGTTTTTTCTACGAAGGAAGGACAGTGGGATTGCAGTGTATGCCTCATACAAAATGAAGGAAGTTCTACAAAGTGTGCTGCCTGTCAGAATCCAAGAAAACAGAATTTACCTACTTCTTCTGTTTCAGCTCCTGCTTCCTTTAAGTTTGGTACTTCAGAAATAAGTAAAACCCCAAAGAGTGGATTTGAGGACATGTTTGCTAAGAAGGAAGGACAGTGGGATTGCAGTTGCGGCTCATTACGAAATGAAGCAAGTGCTACAGTATGTGTTGCTTGTCGGAATCCAGGTAAACTGAGTCTATCCACCTCTGCTGTTCCAGCACCTGCCTCTTTTAAGTTTAGTACTTCAGAGACAAGCAAAGCTCCAAAGAGTGGATTTGAAGGCATGTTCACCAAGAAGGAAGGACAGTGGGATTGCAGTGTTTGCTTAGTGCGAAATGAGGCAAGCGCCACCACCTGTGTTGCTTGCCAGAATCCAAGTAAACAAAATCAGCCTACTTCTGCTGTTCTAGCACCTGCCTCATCAGATACATGCAAGGCTCCAAAGGGTGGATTTGAAGGCATGTTCACCAAAACGGAAGGACAGTGGGACTGTAGTATTTGCTTTGTGCAAAATGAGAGTTCTTCCTTAAAATGTGTGGCTTGTGATGCCTCTAAACCAACTCATAAACCTATTGCAGAAGCTCCTTCGGCTTTCACTTTGAGCTCAAAAACTAAGTTAAATGACTCTTCTGGAAGTCAAGTTGGAACAGGATTTAAAAGTAACTTTTCTGAAAAAGGTTTTAAATTTGGTACTGCAGAACAAGGATTTAAATTTGGGCATGTGGATCAAGAAAGTACACCTTCATTTACATTTCAGGGTTCTTCTAATACAGATTCTAAGTCAACAAAAGAAGGATTTAGTTTTTCTGTCCCTATGTCTGCTGATGGATTTAAATTTGGCATTCAGGAGTCTGGAATTCAAGAGAAGAAAAGTGAAAAGCCCCTTGAAAATGACACTGGTGTTCAGGCTCAGGATATCAGTAGTCAGAAGAATGGTAGTAGTGTAATTTTTGGTCAAACTGGTAGCACTTTTACCTTTGCAGATCTAGCAAAATCAACTTCAGGAGAAGGGTTTCAGTTTGGCAAAAAAGACCCTAATTTCAAGGGATTTTCAGGTGCAGGAGAAAAATTATTCTCATCACAAAGTGGTAAAATGGCTGATAAAGCTGACACTTCTGCTGACCTTGAGAAAGATGATGATGCCTATCGGACCGAGGATAGTGATGACATCCATTTTGAACCAGTAGTTCAGATGCCTGAGAAAGTAGAACTTGTAACAGGAGAAGAAGATGAAAAAGTTCTTTATTCACAGCGGGTAAAATTATTTAGGTTTGATGCTGAGATAAGTCAGTGGAAAGAAAGGGGTCTGGGGAACTTAAAAATTCTCAAGAATGAAGTCAATGGCAAACTAAGAATGCTGATGCGAAGAGAACAGGTACTAAAAGTGTGTGCTAATCATTGGATAACAACTACGATGAACCTGAAGCCTCTCTCTGGGTCCGATAGAGCATGGATGTGGTTAGCGAGTGATTTTTCTGATGGTGATGCCAAACTAGAGCAGCTGGCAGCAAAATTTAAAACACCAGAGCTGGCTGAAGAATTCAAGCAGAAATTTGAGGAATGCCAGCGACTTCTATTAGATATACCACTTCAAACTCCTCATAAACTTGTAGACACTGGCAGAGCTGCCAAGTTAATCCAGAGAGCAGAAGAAATGAAGAGTGGATTAAAAGATTTCAAAACGTTTTTGACAAATGATCAAACAAAAGTCACTGATGGAGAGAGTGAATCCTCTGATGCAGGTGCTGCCAGTGCCTCTGATACAACCAGCAAGGCAAACCCTGAAAACACAGGGCCCACACTGGAGTGGGACAACTATGATTTAAGGGAAGATGCTTTGGATGACAGTGTGAGTAGTAGCTCAGTACATGTTTCTCCACTGGCAAGTAGCCCCGTGAGGAAAAATCTCTTCCGCTTTGGTGAGTCAACAACAGGATTTAACTTCAGTTTTAAGTCTGCTTTGAGTCCATCTAAGTCTCCTGCCAAATTGAACCAGAGTGGGACCTCAGTTGGCACCGATGAAGAATCTGATGTTACTCAGGAAGAAGAGAGAGATGGCCAGTACTTTGAACCTGTTGTACCTTTACCTGATCTAGTGGAAGTGTCCAGTGGTGAGGAAAATGAACAAGTTGTTTTTAGTCACAGAGCAAAACTCTATAGATATGATAAAGATGTTGGTCAGTGGAAAGAAAGAGGTATTGGTGATATAAAGATTTTACAGAATTATGATAATAAGCAAGTTCGAATAGTGATGAGAAGGGACCAGGTGTTAAAACTTTGTGCCAATCACAGAATAACTCCAGATATGACTTTGCAAAATATGAAAGGGACAGAACGAGTGTGGGTGTGGACTGCTTGTGATTTTGCAGATGGGGAAAGAAAAGTAGAACATTTAGCTGTCCGTTTCAAACTACAGGATGTTGCAGACTCATTTAAGAAAATATTTGATGAAGCAAAAATAGCCCAAGAAAAAGATTCTTTGATAACACCTCAGGTTTCTCGTTCAACCACTCCTAGAGAGTCACCATGTGGCAAAATTGCTGTTGCTGTATTAGAAGAAACCACAAGAGAGAGGACAGATTTAATTCAGGGTGACGACACAGCAGATGCAACTTCAGAAGTTGAAGTGTCTAGCACATCTGAAGCAACAACAAAAGCAGTGGTTTCTCCTCCAAAGTTTGTATTTGGTTCGGAGTCTGTTAAAAGTATTTTTAGTAGTGAAAAATCAAAACCATTTGCATTTGGCAACAGTTCAGCCACTGGGTCTTTGTTTGGATTTAGTTTTAATGCACCTTTGAAAAATAGTAGTGAAATTAGTTCAGTAGTCAAGAGTGGATCTGAAAGAAAAGTGGAACCTAATTGCAAAGAGTCGAAGAATTCAAATAGCAAACAATCTTCAGATGGCAAAGTCGGAAATCTCTTTGCTTTTCCAAAGGAAGAGTCCTCAACTAATTACACCTTTAAAACACCAGAAAAGGGTAAGCACTTAGTCTTTAGTATAAGCAGAATTTTTCATCCATTGTGTGTAAATATTTTGCTTAATGCATATACTCTTTGTAGGATACTAATGTTTTAGTAAAAGTTGGGTCATAAACATAGTGTGTTGTGAACAGCCAAAAAATAATTGTACAGATTGTTTTTTCTGCCTAAATCAGTTTCCCTGTGACTGTTTAAACAGCGACAGAGAACGTGTGTGTAAGTTACTGAGGAGATCTAACTGGAAGATATTTATATTATGTTTAGTGCAGAGAACAAGAACCTAATACAGTACCAAAGTTTAGTGACTCATGTACTCATGAGTATTAGCTTGAGTTCGATTTCTTTTTTTAAAGTGTTCATTCTTCAATGTATCATTCTCTTGTCACTCAAAAAACATGGTACTGAGATGTTTATATGTCATATAAGGTAGTCTTACCACTATTTATTAAATGAGCAAAGAATGAAACTACCAGGATAAATGAATATTTGAGATGGCCAAATCGGTATAAATTGAGGGACTCTGGCTTTTTATATTTTAAAATCACATTCACTTTGATTCTCAAGATGTCCAAAAATGAAATACTCTTTATTTTCTAGGATTTAATTTTAGCCTTTTTAAATCTAATCCAATGGCTTTTTGGACCAGCATCCCTTCCTCACAGCCTGAGAACGAAGGTATAGAGCTAGTATTCTCAGTATGAGATGACATCAGTTTTTTTTTAGCAGCTGATAGTCCTTAGCAAAGTAACTGGCTGTATGAAATTAAGCACTTAACACTAAGGTATGCATGTTAAAAGAATGTCTGTATTTTTTTGGACTGGTGGTATATAACATCCTTTAATGCTGTTTTTGTTTTATTTTGTTTTGTTTTTAATGTACTTGGATGACATATTTTCTCAGTATTGTACAGCATTATTTTGAGGTAGACCCATGTGGTCTTTACCTTTTGCTGCTTTATACTTCATTATTCTGTTATTTTTAACTCTGCTTAATGAAGACCTTTGTTTTTTCTAACATTTATCTTTAGCCAGGAATGTCTGCTAGCATGTATACACATGGAACAGAGTTGCCCTTTAATATTATCCTTTTGGATAGGGTTTAGAAAAATATCCTATTTGAAAGTAGATGTCATTTTTAGCAGCCAACATTGTATACCTGGTATGTTATAAAAGTAAACATTGGTATTAGAGTGGAGTAATAGGAAGTGGGGGAATCTGTTAAAGACCTTTGAGAGCAAGGTTAGGGAAATGAAAACTATTAGTATCTAACAACATATCTTGGGCAACACAACTATGTTCAGTGATAAAATAGCAATCCTTGATTCGGGGGCCCTTTACTCAATCACAATACTAGCTAAAGAACTTTGTTTTTAATTTTTAACCCTCATTCTTAACGATATATTCTTTGGGAATTTGTGAAAAGTGTGGACTTTTTCCTCTAAATGACATATACTTGAATGCACACTCTAGGACTGTAGGTTAAGAATCCCTGGTCTAAGAGCAGATTTACCAGTATACTACTGTATGACAAAGAGCCTTATTCTGTTTCAAGTCCAAGAATGTAATGGTCCCAAAGGACCTTAGAAATGGAGGTTCTAGACACTGAGGAAACTGAGGCTTGGCTGGGCTATCTGAAATGCCCACACTGTCTCTACCAGCTAATAGCAGAATTGGAGTAAGAATCTATATATCTTACAGTATTATAATTGATACTATGTTTTTCTAATTAAGGAGAGTAAAAGGCAAGTTTAACATTGTAAAAAGTTTAAAAAAAGTTCTCTAGATCAGATCAAATATGACCTGTGTATGTAATTTAGAATTTTCTTTTTTTTAAAAACAGATTTTATTTATTTATTAGAGAGAGAGAGAGAGATATCATAAGTAGGCAGAGAGAGAGGGGGAAGCAGACTCCCCGCTGACAGAGAGCCCGACTTGGGGCTTGATCCCAGGATCCTGAGATATGACCTGAGCCAAAGGCAGAGGCTTAACCCACTGAGCCACCCAGGTGCCCCTAGAGTTTTCTAATAGCCACATTAAAAAATAGAATAAAAAACAGGTGAAAAAAAGAAGCAGATGAATTTAATTTTAATCTATTCAGTTACATTATACCTGAAATAACATTTCAGGTTCTAATTAGTATAAAAATGATATACTTCATATTCTGGGTTTTTTGTTTTTTTATGCAGAGTCTTCAAAGTCCAGTGTGTATTTTTATTTTTATTTTATTTTATTATCTTTTTTTTTGAGGGAGAGCCAGTGAGCATGTGCTCACAAATGGGAGGGACAGAGACAGGTGGAGTGGGGAGAAGAGAGAATCTCAAGCAGACTCTGTTCTGGGTGTGGAACCTCACACAGGGCTCAGTCTCATGATCCCAAGATCAAGACCTGAGCGGAAATCAAGAGTTCAGCAGTTAACCAACTGAGCCACCCAGGTGCCCCTAGTGTGTATTTTTATACTTGAAGTAGGACTCAGTTTAGACTAGCCACGTTTGAAGTGCTTAATAGCCACATGTGGCTAAGATACGATTTTGGACAGCACCTGTTGGTACATGATTTGTTTTATCTGTTCCATTTGCCAGATATTCCTCTTTATTTATAGGCCACAGTGTATTGTATGAAGAATCCCCTTTTTCTTTGTGTTTTGCTTTTTTTTGTTGTAGTTTTTCAGCTATAAAATTTGTCCTAAATTCTTACAGTATTACAACAAGGATAACAGTGATTTTAATTTAGTTTTATATGTTATCATGTTTGGAAATGTGCAAAACTGGATATAACTCCAATCACCCACCATCCTTGGCAATTGTTAACTTTTCTTGTAGGAACTAATCAAGATTAGCTTTGCATTAGTTTCATATTTATACTAATCTTTGCTCATGATTTCTCTAAGTTTTTTCAGTTGTTGCAAATGCATGGATATTTTGCTAAACAATTGTTTAGTATCCCAAATATGGTTATGGCAGCACTATTTAAATGCCTTTTACAATTATAGCCATTAATAGTAGTTTTTTAAAAAATGATCAGTGAGTAAATGCAGTAGTTTTTTGGTTTTAAATAGATTCTGTGTTCAGTAAGGGTTTTGACAGAACATTAAATCAGACTTCTAATTCTTTACAGAGCTTTGTCCACATCAGAGTTTATGTGTTTTCATCACTATGCTATTTTAACCTAAAAATAAGTTTAGTGGTTTTATTTTCAGCTAGGATATTGGTGTTAATACAACTATTTAATATCTTGTCTTCATAATTTTTTGGATTTACTTTATAGCAAAAGAGAAGGAAAAACCTGAAGATCCTCCCTCAGATGATGATGTTCTTATTGTATATGAGTTAACACCCACCCCTGAGCAAAAAGATCTTGCAAGCAAACTTAAACTTCCTCCAACTTTCTTCTGCTATAAGAATAAACCAGATTACATTAGCGAAGAAGAAGAGGATGGTAAATCTTCTGTTATTTTAAATGCATTCTTTTCATGCTAATCTTAGTAATGGGGGGTATGGTTAAATTATTTAAAGCCTGCCTCTTAGAACCTAACACTGCTGTCCTTGTAGCTAAGATGTTTATCCTCAGTGTATGTATTGTAAATAGTCAATGGATGTCTTTCAGCAGGGGAGTTCATGCTCAGGAAGTTTCAGTAGGACTGGTTGAGTTTGGTGTAGAGGATTAGGTTGTGGGACATGGAGATAGGAAGATGATAGAGTAGCTCAAACAAGAGAGTTATGGAATGGAATTTCTGTAATGACAGGAGAGGCACTAGAAATAGAGAATTGGCAAAATTGGGTGTTCTTTCAACGTGGGGAGTAAGGGAAAGTATGAAGTTGAAGGATGATTCCTAGATTTCTGGCTAGAAAAATTCCTGAAACTTAATAGAAATTCCTTTTGTTTAATAAAATCAATTATACTTAAGATGAAGATTTCGAAACAGCTGTCAAGAAACTTAATGGAAAACTATATCTGGATGACTCAGAAAAATGTAGACCATTAGAAGAAAAGCTAACAGGTATGTTAAATTAAATTACTAATTATAATGCTCTTACAAATTTTATTCATTCATTCATTCATTTGAGGGAGAGAGAGAAAGGGAGGGGGAAGAGCAGAGGGGAGAGAAAACCTTAAGCAGGCTCCATGTCCAGTGCGGAGCCAAATGCAGGTCTTGATCTCAGAACCCAGAGATCATGACCTGAGCAGAATCAAGAATCAGACACTTAACCAACTGAGCCACTCAGGTGCCCCACTAGTTACAAAGTTTTAAAAAAATCTTCTATTTAAAAGGAATCTTCTGATCATTTTTATAATTACCAATTTTACTTATGTACTATTCCTCTCGTGTTTTAAAATATTTGAAAATAATGTGAAGTGTAAAACACTGTTTTCTTGGTGATCCTGTTCTCCATTACCACTCATAGGTATTGCTATCTGGGTCTGTAATCTGTACATTATATTGAGAACTGTTCTTGGAGAGGAGTTGGACTTCTTGTAACTTTCTTTTGCTTGTGTTCTGTGGAATTTTCAGATAATGAAAAAGAATGTGTTATTGTTTGGGAAAAGAAACCAACAGTTGAAGAGAAGGCAAAAGCAGATACATTAAAACTTCCACCTACATTTTTTTGTGGAGTCTGCAGTGATACTGATGAGGACAATGGAAATGGGGAAGACTTTCAGTCAGAATTTCAAAAAGTTCAGGACTCTCAAGTAAGAGCATCTCCATTATTTTCCTTCTGATTCAGTTGCCTTTGTTGATGCAGTAGACTAGAATGTTTTTACCAAATGGTGGTAATGTGTTGTGGGAAGAAAATGGATTAGGCATCTACCAATCAGCTTTGACCAGAGAAGAAGGAATTTTGTTCTGCATAGAGGACTGTAAAGATTCACCTCCTGTGTATGTTGGGTTTTTGTGAGGATGGGAGAGGTGGACTGAGCAGAATATCCTTTAGGGTGTTTACCACAATACTAAGAATGATACTAATTAGTTCATTTTCCATGCAAATTAGTTTATTCTCTGGTGGGCAGAGTGGATAGGAAGTAATATTTGAGACAGTTCCTTGGCCTATAACTTGCTTTGTCAGTTTCATGATTTGATTACTTTCTTAGCACAACTGTAATAATTTTAATAGATATCAGCACCTTGGTTATCTTAATTTGTATTTCACAGAAAATAGAAGACAAGGTCCCTGTTGTCTAGTAATTGTTTACAGTTTAATATTGGCATGTATTCAGAATGTTCTGCCTCCTCAAGTAATACTGGCTTTTTTTGTTGTTTTACTTTTGTTTTTGTTAGATGGTTAAAATAGAGTAGAGTCCTGGAATTAGTTACACATGTAGTGGTTTATTTAAGGGACATGTGGCTAGAGAGAGATGTGGTGGTCTGAGTCTAAGAAATTTGTTGTTCTTCATAGTCTCTCTGACTCTGAGGAGTCTAGCTGGCCACCTAGGATGTGTAGGTTTAAATTTAATTCATCAGTACACATATAATTAATGGTTATCAGCTGATGTAAAGATACCACTTTCTCATTTATAACCAGATAGATTTATTTGTGGAAATCTGAAGTTTTTGCAGCAGTGGTCTCACTATTTCAATCTAAAGTATATTTCAAATCACTCAGCAGTTTCCATGGATTCATTGTATTTACATGTATTTCATTGTATTTACATTAACAGTATTTAGTGACTGTTACTCTTATTCCTCACTGTTAGAGGCTTTATCATGTAGCTATTTATTCAACAAGTACAGTATAATCATATTAATAAAAACTTGGATGATACAGATTTAAACAGTGATTTAAACATGGCCTCTTATGTGCAAGACTTTTAGTAAGTTACTACTTTAACATTTATTTTAAAACTGAAAAATAATTTCAGTACTGATGGACAGACTGAATTGTTCATCATTTATTCTTTTTCTACCTTGTGGTGCATGCCACTTCAGCTGGCACACAAGGACTTGGTGTATTTTGTCAGTATTTTATGAACTACGCTGTTAATAGGAATTGAAATATCTTATTTGAGGTGACAATTGTGTTATTTTAAAACATTTGTGATTGTTAGAAAATATCCTGTAACACTATCACACTGTTCATTAAATAGTAGTATTAGTGGCTATCCAAAAATACTTTTGGTACCAAAGTTAAATATGATAAATCTCTTCTATAAAGGTTGGAAAAAAATGCCGCAATAAAGTATACATACTGGAGGAGAGCACGTACCTTTTGATACACAGAGATGAAATAGAAAACTAAAAACCATTTAAACTAAATTATGCTCTAGGAGATGTGGATTTACACTTTTTCAGAATGTGGTGTTCCTGCTTTACACTCAGTTTAATTAATTTTGAATATGATATCTGTTGCTTAAAATGCCTAAGTGTACTCTGTTTATAAGCGTTTACTGTGAGCTAGCACTATGCTGACAATTGGGGATACAGTATTGAACAAAACAGAAGTAATATGATTTGTCTGTATTGAGTTTTCCATTCAAGGCCTCTAAGGTGACGATCCATTAGGAGCTGAATTAAAACCCTTCCCCCCCACCCAAGCAATCTAACCCACTTTTTTGGGGTAACATTTATTGTGGTATATAATTCACACACCATACAGTTCACCCATTTTAAAGTATATAATTCCGAGGTTTTTAGTATATTCGCAGGGTTCTGCAACCATTACCACAATCAGTTTTGAACAGTTTCATCAACCCAAGAAAAACCTCTAACCTCTACCAGTCACCACCCTTCCCCATCTCCCCCTAGTTCCTCCAGCCCTAGAAACCAGTGATGGACTATCTCTATAAGTTTGCCTATTGTGGACATTTCTTTTTTTTTTTTAAGATTTTATTTATTTATTTGACAGAGAGAGATCACAAGTAGGCAGAGAGGCAGGCAGAGATAGAGGAGGAAGCAGGCTCTCTGCTGAGCAGAGAGCCCGGTGCGGGGCTCAATCCCAGGACCCTGGGATCATGACCTGAGCTGAAGGCAGAGGCTTTAACCCACTGAGTCACCCAGGCACCCCTATTGTGGACATTTCTTATAAATAACTTTTGTGTCTGGCTTCTTTCACTTAATGTGTTCAAGTATATCTACACTGTAGCATATATATGCATTTATTGATTTTTATGACTGAATAATATTCCATTGTATGGATATACCACATTTCATTTATCCATTCATCTGTTGATGGCCACTTGGGTTGGTTTTACTTTTTGGCTATTACAGTAATACTGCTGTGATAGCATAAAACATTTGACACAAACAGAATGAATTTTCTTTGCCTTGTGCTTCAGGTATGTTAAGGACTTTTTTCATTTGTAGTAATTTTTTTTTTATTTACAGAAGTAAAATTCACTTTTGTGTATGTGTGTCTGTTTTCTCTGAGTTCTTACACATGCCTGAGTTCTTATAATTCACACCAAAGACAGGATAGAATAATTCCAACACACCCATAATTCCTTTGTATCATCCCTTTGTAGTCAGATCCTCCCCATCCCATATATTTTAGCAACTGCTGATCTGTTTTCTGTTTCTGAATTTTTGCCTTTTCCAGACCAACATATGAATGAAATCCTACAGTATAGGCATTTGTCTATCCCTAAGTAGTATTCCATTGTGGGGCTATACCACAGTTTATTCATTGATCCATGGAAGGTCATTTCCAATTTATTTTGCTCTTTTTCTAGTTTCTCAAAGTGGAGCCATTCTTCATTTCTAGTATAGTTAATGTTCTAAGTTTCTTTCTAGGAACTGTTCAGCTCCATCCCAAAACTTTTACTATGTGGTATTTTCATTTTCTTTCAGTTTAAAATACTTATTTTCCTTGAGATACTCTTTTGGTACATGCATTACTTAGTATGTTGCTCCCAAATATTTGGTGATACTCCACATATTCTGGTTTTGATTTCTAGTTTAATTCCTTTATTGTCTGTTGAACGTATTTTGAGTAATTTCAGTTCTTACAGGTTTAATGAAGGTTGTCTTGGTGATTGTTGTGCACTTGAGAGGAATGTGTAATCTTCTCTTTTGGGGTAGTGTTCTATGTTAATTAGCTCAAGCTAATTGATGCTGTGCTGTCCAAGTCTCAGTATATTATCTTTGACTACTTTTTTGTTTCCTTATTCTTTTTATTATTGAGAAGACTGTTGCTAGGCATAATTGTAGATTTGTCTGTTTTTCTTATTAATTTTTGCTTAATGTACTTAGAAAGTGTTCCTTCTGCTTCTGTTTTCTAGAAGACATTGTAGGAATTGCTAGTCTTTCTTTCTTAAATGTTGGATAGAACTCAGTACTGAAACCATTTGGTCCTGGAATGATATTAATTGATTGATGATACATTTTCTTTAGTAGATGTAGGCCTATTCAGATTATCTATTTCTTCTTCTTGAGTTTTGGTAGGTTGTGTCTTTCAAGGAATTGGTCCATTTCATTTATGTTAATCAAATTTGTGGGTGTATTGGTGTCTATGGTATCTAAATTAAAATTTATTACCCTTTTAATAGCCATCCATTAAAAGTGAGTAGTGATGGCTCTTGTTTCATTTCTTTTCCTTTTTTTTTAAATTTCTTTTCCTTTTTTTTTTTTTTTTTTT
>PISX010002178.1:0-31693 GCA_004024625.1 Mellivora capensis | reverse complement strand
CTTTGTTATGCTCCACAAATAAGTGAAACCATATGATAATTGACTCTCTCTGCTTGACTTATTTCACTCAGCATAATTTCTTTTCCTTTTTTAAAAATTATTTGTTTGAGAGAGAGAGATAGCACGAACAGGGGGAGGGGCAGAGGGAGAAACAGACTCCCCACTGAGCAGAGATCCGTAGGAGGGGCTCAATCCCAGGACCCCAGGATCGTGACTGGAACTGGAGCCAGATGCTTTGACTGAGCCACTCAGGCACCCTTCCCTTGTTTCATTTCTTTTTTCTTTTTCTTTCTTTCCTTTTTTTTAGAGAGTTTATTTATTTGACAGATCACAAGTAGGCAGAGAGGCAGGCAGAGAGAGAGGGAGAGAAAGAGGAGGAAGCAGGCTCCCTGCCAAGCAGAGAGCCTGATGTGGGACTCGATCCCAGGACCCTGAGATCATGACCTGAGCCAAAGGCAGAGTCTTAACCCACTGAGCCACCCAGGCGCCCCCTTGTTTCATTTCTAATATTAATAATTTGCATCTTGTTTTCTTGGTTAACCTACTATGGGTTTATCGGTTTTTATTGACCTTTTCAAAAAACCAGCTTTTGATTTTGTTTTCCTCTTTTAATTTCCTGCTTTATTGATTTCTGCTATACTTTTCATTTTTTTCTAATCTTCTTGCTTTAATTTCATATTGCTCTTCTTTCTCTAGTTTCTTAAGGTAGGAGTTCATTGATTTTAGATTTTTTTTCTTAAAGATTTTATTTATTTGAGAGAGAGAGGGAGGGAGAGAGCACGAGCCCAGGGGAGAGGGAGAGGGAGAAGCAGACTTCCCACTGAGCAGGGATCCTGATGCAGGGCTCAATCTAGGAACCCTGTGATCATGACCTGAGCCAAAGTCACATGCTTTTAACTGACTGAACCACCCAGGCACCCCATTGATCTTTTTAATGTATGCATTCAGTACTATAAGTTTTCCCTTCCTTGCTTTTGTTGCATTTTATAAGTTTTGATAAGTTGTAGTTTCATATTTATATAAAAATATTTTAAATTTATCTAGAGGCCTTTGTATATATGTATTATTTTTTAAAAATGGGTTGTTTAATCTCTTAATATTTGGAATTTCTCCAGCTATATTTCTGGTAATAATTTCTAGCTTAATTCCTTTGTTGACTGAGTATATATACTTTGTATGATTTCTGTTCTGTTGAATTTGTTGAGGTGCATTTTATGGGCCAGAATGTGGTTTTTTTTGGGGGGTAAATCATCTATGTTGCTTTCTGTTACTGTATTTTTTCATTTGTAAAATTCCCACTTGACTCTTCAGTTTTTTTGCTGAGAACTTGTTATCTTTTCATTTATTTTAAAGAATATTTGCCCTTATATCCTGGAGCATTGTTACAATAGCTTCTTTAAAGTTTTTTTCTGCTCATTCAACACATGGATCATTTCATGACAACCCCCAACCCCTGGCCAAGGAGAGTTGGCTTTTCTTGGGATTTTTTTCCATCTCTGTCATTGCAGCTTTGGTTTTGGAGCTTCTCTAGCACCCAGGCTGGAATATGGGTTGGTGGGAAAGGAAAAACCCTGGAAGGTTCTTACCACTGGATTATAACTCAAGCCTTAGGGTTCTTTTTTTTTTTTTTTAATTTTTAATATTTTATTTATTTATTTGACAGAAATCACAAGTAGGCAGAGAGGCAGGCAGAGAGAGGAGGAAGCAGACTCCCCACGGAGTGGAGAGCCCGACGTGGGGCTCGATCCCAGGACCCTGGGATCACGACCTGAGCCGAAGGCAGAGGCTTTAACCCACTGAGCCACCCAGGTGCCCCAAATTTTGGGGTTCTTAATCCTCCTGCTTTATCCACCTTTCAGAGGCAATTTAAACTTGCTTTATCTGTTTCAGTCCAGTTCAGTAGTAAAGATAGGATGGAGTATGGAATGGGAGAGATAGGGTGAAGTGTGTTTATTCCATTATGTCCAGAATTCTCAAGTCCTCAGTTTCTTTTAAAATAGGAATATGATCCTTTTTGTCAGTCAGTATTTAATGGCATAGTTATTTTTTACTTCCTCTTTGCAGAAATCCCAGAGTGAAGAAATAGCTAACACGGCTGACAGTATGTATGCAGGTGGGGGTAAAGTGACTGCACCATTTTTATGTAAATCTGAAGAACCTGATTCTATTACCAAATCTGTTAGTTCACCACCTATTTCTTCTGGAACTGTGGATAAACCTGTAGATTTGTCTACTAGAAAGGAAAATGATGCAGATTCTACAAGCCAAGGTAAAATTTAATACGTTTACAAAAATCTTCTAGGCATACATTACATAAGGTCACCTACCTCTGTGTTTGAGAAAATAGACTCAAATGTTAATTCTAAAAACTCCCTTCCCTTAAAACACATTTGAAATGTATAAAGGGGCATGAAATACTTGTAATAATAACCAGAAAATGATACTGCCTTGTCAACAAAGATAAGAAACATGTATTTTTATTGTTAGAGTTGTAGTTATTAATGAATATGTAGCGCTGTGACTCTGACCTTTCTACCTGAGAATAAATAACAAGTTTTGCCTAGTGGAGATTTTTCTTTGTGATAGGAATATTTGAATATTGTTTGAATTATCATTGAAGTATATTAAAATTTATATATGAAGTAATTGTAGATATTAAAATAAGGTGGTTAAATTTTTATGGTACTATCTCAGTGTCTTTTTCTCTGTGTGCTTCGTTAGATTAATCAGTTACAGTAATCAAGACCTGATATGCTTTCCTCCATGTTTTTTCATTTCAGTTGATATTGGGGGTAGGAGTCTTTTATAGTTATATTCCTTTAAAATTGCTTGTCTGTTTTACCTAATTTGTTTCAGAAGTAGTCTTGAATAATGCACAATTACTATATGTATAGGCACTTGAGAGTCCTAATATGTTAGAAGAGGAAGTGATTTCAGACCTAAAAATCTCATGTTTTCAGAAAATAAAAGTAGGGCTTAGGAATCTAAGAGATCATGTAGCTCACATTGTCAGGATTAAGACCCCCAAACTCCTGGTGACCAAAGATGAGAAAGATGTTCATTTTTTTTTTTTTTTTGAGCTTATTTAGAATAGAGAACAGAAAAATTCTTTATGCAGGTCTTTCCTGAAACCCTGCCTGTGAATGAAAGTTTTAGATTATAGAAAAGTAAGTTCGATTATCTGGCTTAGTATAGATCTACATCTCATTTTAATTTTTTTTTAAGATTCTATTTATTAATTTTCAGAGAGAGACAAAGAGCAAGAGAGGGAACACAAGCAGGGGGAGCAAGAAAGGGAGAAGCAGGCTCTCTGCCGAGGAGGGAACCCGATGCAGGGCTTGATTCCAGGACTTATGATCTGACCTGAAGGCAGATGCTTAATGACTGAGCCACCCAGGTGCCCTACACTTTTAAAAAAGATTTTTGGTGTGCTGTTGGTATAGTTTGTCATGAGAATAGTACCTATACACTTTACACTGAAGAAGTTCAAAATTGGTTGTATATTGTAACTGTCCTTTAGAGAAATAATCAGAAGACAAACGCTTCACACCACACACCCAAACCCTTTGGTAGTATAGAACATCCCAACCCATTCTCTCTGGGTCCTGGGTAAAAGCTTTGATGTTCAGTATATATTAAATGAAATGTTAAATTATTCTTTTCCTTTTGCCAGTGGAAAGCAAAACAGTTTCATTTGGATTTGGAAGTAGCGCAGGGCTGTCATTTGCAGACTTGGCTTCCAGTAATTCTGGGGATTTTGCTTTTGGTTCTAAAGGTAAGATCAAGAGGAGAGATTTTCAAGATCATGTTACAGAATCAAACACAACTGAAAGAACTAGTCCTTTGCCACAGTGTTGTAACTAAGTTGGACATTTCTTCCCTTATCTCACCTTCCATTTTTGTTTAAGGGTTTTAATAAGGAAGGACTTTTATATTTTACTATTATTTTTGACATTCATTAATATAAACCATAAGAATTTTCTCTTAATTCACTATAAATCCTGCTGGTAGTCTTTCCCATCGTGAAATGTAGAACCATCTTTCCAGTTTCGGAATTAACCTTGATTTTGGTGGATTGTTCTTTTAATTATACTTTTGGATTTGGTTTTTGTGAATATTTCAGATTTGTGCATCTATTTTTTAAGGAGATGATTTTATAGTTTTCTATTTTTCTAGTTTCCTTGATCGAGTTTGAATATACGGCTTGTGCTGATTTATCACTATAAATTTATGGTTGATGAGGTTTCCCATCTTTTTCAATGGTTTTCTGTTTTTAGTGCATTTTGTATCATTTGTAGAAAATAATAAATTACTTGATTGTTTCAAGTTTATAGGCATATTACTTTCTCTTTCTTATAATGACATATATGCAAGAGCTTTGGTGGGGGGCAAAGTGAGTAGGGAGAGAGAATCTTAAGCAGGTTTCATGCCCAGCGCAGAGCCTTTGTGCTGCATGATCTCACAACCCTGAGATCCTGACCTAAGCCAAAATCAAGAGTTGGTTGCTTGACCAACTGAGCCACCTAGGTACCCCTCTTTTGCAATATCTTCCTAAGGACTTTTGTCTTCTTTCTCTTTTTGAAAGTTTTTTTTCCTCTCTCTTTTTTTTCCCCTTCCCCACTAAATCTGGCTTAGGGGGAGTTACTGTTAATAGATACTCATTTTGTGCTTTCTTCAAGGTGCTGAGTTACTTTTTGAATGATCTGTGATATTTTTGCCCATTAAGAGTTTTTAGCACTGGATATAGAATTTTCTAAGATAGTGATTCATCAACAAGTCATGAAAAGCTAAGAGATGTTTCTTTCCTCTAAGACAGTGAGGAATGTATTAGCAGGCTGAGATGGGGATGAAGTAGTAACTAGTTTTCATCTTCTCCAAGGCCTAAGGGAGAGTAACAATCTTTGTTTCTCTGCATGGGAATAGGGAGTCTTCAGCACCAATAGCCTGGTATCCCTTGAGGATAGTTGGGAGTCAGTGAGCTTCTCCCTGTGCTACCTTCTACCACCTGGCCAAGAAATCTAAGCTGCAACACTAGTTACTTCAGGAAGAAGTTGAGGTAGAAGAGCTATAAATGTGTTTAGGCTGCTTTGACTACTTTGGAAGTAGCAGGTGTGGCCTCTTTGAGAGGACATTTTTAGGTTCAAAAGTTATTTTTCATATGTGATAAAATGTTTTATGAAGTAAATTATCTTTGGAGCCAAGCTAAATTGTTCAAAGTTCTGGGGTATGTGTTAAGAATGTGATTCATTACTGAAAGTTCTTGCATAGTTCAGTATCATGAAATTTGCCTGAGGCTCAGGCTATCTTTGTAGCTCAAACCATAAACAGTACTCGGTACTGTGAGTAGTACTGTGCGCTCACTATATGAGTTAAACTTGTCAGAGTAATATAATTTTAAGCATATTTACTAAAAGTATATGTCATATCACTGGAAATTACAGGCCTCAAGAAAGTAACAGGGGGATTAAAAGCATATAAAATTTGATACCACTGTTTAAATATCCTAATTTATTCATCAGATAAGAATTTCCAGTGGGCAAATACTGGAGCAGCTGTGTTTGGAGCACAGTCAACCAGTAAAGTTGGCGAAGATGAAGATGGTAGTGATGAAGAAGTAGTTCACAATGAAGATATCCATTTTGAACCAATAGTGTCATTACCTGAGGTAAATATTAAAAGAATGGAACTCTTACTAATAATTTCATGTTTTAAATTTAAAACTTGACATAGGCTTGACTTGCAGGACTAACTTTGCATTTCTCTCAGAACATTTACCCTTTCAAGTGTAAGCATTTTATTACTATATATATATATTTATATATACACATATATAAATATAAATTCTACATGAAATTGTTGGGAAGAACTAAGTTTTTTCATATATTATCTTGTTTTTGTAATATTCTAGAAGTAAAAAGTATCCAGTCTCATACTTGCCAAAATTCTTTCAATAAAAAGGACAAGAATGTTATTTTAGGCAAATTACTTTGTCAGTTTTCAACTACAATCAGTAGTTGATATTTCTCTTCAAGAACACTTTTTGGAATCTCTTCTGTTCCAAAAAACAATGTATTTACTTTCCAAAAGGAGGAAGAATACTATATAAGAGAAATATTTCATGACAAATCAGGTCTTTACTGCTTCATCCAAATCAGATGTATTCCTAGCCCTTGGATATTACCATTTATCTTGATACTATAATTCAAATTCCATTAATGTCATTGCAAAGACAATATCGTGTGGAATTAGGATCTTTGGAATTTGTCATGTAATATGTTAAAAGCAGCAGCTTATAATTTTATTTGCTGTTATAGGTAGAAGTAAAATCTGGAGAAGAAGATGAAGAAATTTTATTTAAGGAGAGAGCCAAACTCTATAGATGGGATCGAGAGGTCAGTCAGTGGAAAGAGCGTGGTGTAGGAGATATAAAGATTCTTTGGCATACAATGAAGAATTACTACCGGATCCTAATGAGAAGAGACCAGGTTTTTAAAGTGTGTGCAAACCATGTCATCACCAAAACAATGGAATTAAAACCCTTGAATGTTTCAAACAATGCTCTAGTTTGGACTGCCTCAGATTATGCTGGTGAGTTTTATATTCAAATGCTACTTTTTACTTTTTTGCTCTTTTCTAAAATCCATAACAAATATGTAAGACAGCTTATAACAGTTATTTTAATATTAAGGTTGTCCCTATGTTGTTTTGTTGTTTAATAGATGGAGAAGCCAAAGTGGAACAGCTTGCAGTAAGGTTTAAAACCAAAGAAATGGCTGATTGTTTTAAAAAAAAATTTGAAGATTGTCAACAGAATTTATTGAAACTCCAGAAAGGACAAGTATCACTGACAGCAGAGTTATCAAAGGAGACAAATCCTGTGGTGTTTTTTGATGTTTGCGCAGACGATGAACCTCTAGGACGTATAACCATGGAATTATTTTCAAACATTGTTCCTCAGACTGCAGAGAACTTCAGAGCACTCTGCACTGGAGAGAAAGGCTTTGGCTTCAAGAACTCCATTTTTCACAGAGTAATTCCAGATTTTGTTTGCCAAGTAAGTATTTAATTGTGTATCACAGTTGAAGTCTAGAAAAGTGAACCACACTAACTTGGGAAATTTGAGTGTTTCTCTTCACCTGGAATTTTCTTAAGATTTCTTTAGCTTTTCTGCATATTAGTTGGTGTCACATCCAACTTCCTGTCCCCACAAAAACTTTCAACCTAAAATGGTTTAAATTTCTGATACCTTGAAACCTGCTAGAAATTGAGGGTGGACAAAAGACCTTTTCATTTTTGTCTTTCAAAAATGGGTATTTCTTAGTTTTCAAACTAACTCAAGGAAGTTTTCAAACATTCTCAAGGAAGTTGATTTTTTTTTTTAAGATTTTATTTATTTATTTGTCAGAGACAGAGGGAGAGCGAGCGAGCACAGGGAGACAGAGTGGCAGGCAGAGGCAGAGGGAGAAGCAGGCTCCCTGCTGAGCAAGGAGCCCGATGTGGGACTCGATCCCAGGACACTGGGATCATGACCTGAGCCAAAGGCAGCCGCTTAACCAACTGAGCCACCCAGGTGTCCCGGAAGTTGAGTTTTTAGGACTTAACATTGTAGTGGTAGATCTGTGTGTATTTTATTATTTTCTTCAAAATTCTTATTAATTGAAATCTTCTTTCAGGGGGGAGATATCACCAAACATGATGGAACAGGAGGACGATCTATCTATGGAGATAAATTTGAAGATGAAAATTTTGATGTTAAACATACTGGTCCTGGCTTACTATCAATGGCCAATCGAGGCCAGAATACTAATAATTCTCAGTTTCTTATAACACTGAACAAAGCAGAACATTTGGACTTTAAGCATGTAGTATTTGGGTTTGTTAAGGATGGCATGGATACTGTGAAAAAGATTGAATCATTTGGCTCTCCTAAAGGGTCTGTTAGTCGAAGAATTAGTATCACAGAATGTGGACAGATATAAAATCATTGTTTTTTCTAGTAAATTTTACCTGTATAAACAGTTGAATTGAAGCTTAGCTGTTGTGACAATATGGTAATAATTATGTTCAGCTTTTGAAAATGGACGTTTCCAATGTATAAATGTACAATTGCAGCTTATAGCTGTTGTCACTTTTTAATGTTATAATTGACCTTGCATGGTGTGAAATAAAAGTTTAAACACTGGTGTAAATCAGGTGTACTTGTGTTTATGTACTCCTGACATATCTGTATTAAAATGGAATAATACTAATCTTGTTAAAAGCAATAGACCTTCTCAAACTATTGAAGAAATATTATATATGCAATTTAATTTTACCTTTTAAGATACTGGATTTCCTGCATGGATAAATTTACCATTTGAATAAAGGGACCACAACTTGGATAATTTTTATTTTAGATTTGAAATATATTTGGTAATTTTAAATATTTGTGTGCTCGTTTATGCATAGAGACTCACTTATGAATGGGTAGAGCCACAGAGGGTAGAGACTTAACCAAAGTGCTCTTCTATAATCCTTGCACCTCCTGTATAATTAAATTAACTTTTAAGTAGAGTACCTTCTTTTCTTAAATGATATGTAGTTTCCTGTGCCCTTTCAAAGGTATTAAATTAATTTTTACATTTTAAACAAGTATTTCCTTAGTTTTTTTTGTTTTTGTTTTTCAGCTTCTCTGTCATCTGTTTCTACTACCTCAAACTGCAGCTTGGTTCTGATAGAACTTGAATTTTTCCTTGCAGTTGTTGTGATAAAGTATGACTATTTTAAAAAGGTCTATACCATGTTCTTTGGTTAAAGATTTGCTTTATACTAGATTGTTGCAGTACCTTTTTCTGGTGAATTTTGTAGCAAAAATAAAGTGACAATTGTTAACAGCCATGACATTTAAAAAACTTATTACTTGTGCATCTACTTGTTTGTTCAACCTAGAGCCAAAGTAAAGAGGACAATTAAAGTTCTGTAAATCAGACTACCACATAATTTCCAAGGCTCCCAAGAAAGCGACTTATTTTCAAGTTTGATACATACACACTAAAAATTTATTTGGAAATGATTAGTATCAAAAGTTAGGCAAACTGCTAAAAAGGTGTTGGAGGGGGTTAGTGAGGGGGAGATGTTCTCATCACCCTACTCAATATACAACTATAAAGAATCTAGAGCACAAAATTTTGTATATTCTGATTACCAACAGTGACTGCCTTCTGCCCTCCTGTGTTCTTCCTAGTGAAATCATCTCTTTTTTTTTAGTGAAAGACAGTGGCATTTATTCTGTTTGGGGATTTGGAAATAGGTTATCATATAATACCTGTTCAGCCACCAGACAGGAGGGGAGGGATATCATGTGTCTGTTGTGTGTGAGTAATGAATGATGGGTATGAATGATGGGGCATTAATGACAAAGACTTTGTGTCACATTTTAGGAAAGGACTTTGTGATTTCTTTTTGTTATTTAATTGCTAATGTAGTATAAATCCACGACATGTGTTCCCCTCCCCAACTGGCTTGACTTTATATTATATTGTCTCATTAGAAATCTGTTTAAAACAGAGTATAAAAAAATTATTTGTACATTGTAAGTAATATTTGATGGCAAAGAGTATTGGTATAAATGATTTTCAGATAACTACTTTTTAAAATGATCTTCTAAACCTTTGGCATTTAAAGAACTTGAAAGATACTCCAGAGAATCTAGGATTTGTTAGTCCAGACATGCTGTTGAACATTCACAATTTAGAAAAGTAAAGGATCACACTAGTGTAATTGTATAAATGAGAAAAATTAAGTGGTTATTCAGTTATTCCTTTCAATTAGTCTCAGTTGTTTAAAGAGGATTTGGATCCCAATATATATTGAGCATGTACAAATGCCTGGCCGGGTTCTGGGTACTGGGAAAAGCTGTTAAAAAAAAAGAAAAGTACATACTCTTACATTCATTACATTCATACAGGAAATTTACATTCTAACACTGATTTTTTTTTTTTTTAAAGATTTTATTTATCTATTTGACAGAGATCACAAGTAGGCGGAGAGGCAGGCAGAGAGAGAGGAGGAAGCAGGCCCCCCGGCTGAGCAGAAAGCCCGATGTGGGGCTTGGGGCTTGATCTGAGGACCATGGGATCATGACCTGAGCCAAGGCAGAGGCTTAATCCGCTGAGCCACCCGGGCACCCCGTCTAATACTGCTTTTTAAAATACATATGGAACCCAGGCCAATGGCAGGGCAAGTAAGGGAGTAATCCTTTTTAAGAATTCTGTGCTTTGCAGTACCATGTATTCTTGATTTTTGCCTTTTTACAGTTAGCAAAGGCCATCCTGATTAAAGAACACTACGTTCGTATGTCCAAACGCACCTTAAATACACGTAAGCTATTATTAGAGCCAAGAGATGATTGCCACCAAGTCAGATTTGGACCGTCCTGGTGACCACGTCGTCTGTGGACGTAGCGTGTACGCATTCCCACATGCACGCAAGGCGCACAGGTTACGGAGCAAGTGGTGGCTTCCCGAGAAGCCGTGGGGGTGCCTGTGCCTGTGCCTGAGGCTACGGCTGAGCGCCCTCCTGTGAGGGGCCATACCTGCTAAGGTGTAACTGCTGTGCACGACGGACTTTGTGTTCGGTAGCAAGTAGCAGAAAATTGAAGTCAAAGATAAAATGCCACTTACCAGCCCAGTTAACACAGGAGTAAAGGAATTGGTCGTTAAATCATTCAGCAGGAAAAACGTTTGTAACACCAGGACATTTTTAACGTAGTATAGAGAGTGAGAGAGGGACTCCAGTTTGCGCTCCTCTCCCTCGCCTCCGGCTCTTGGGCTCAGCTTAGGTGGCCCCGCTTCTCTGGCCACGCCCGCCGCCGCCGCCATGTCTGGCTGGGCCTCCTCGCGTTTCCGCGTCGCTCCCGACCATCCCCCCGAGGGGCGGGGTGCACCGTGCGTCACGTCGCCGTTCCGTTGCGCGAGCTCCGCCCCTGAGCGCCCCGCAGCTCTGTGAAAGCTGTTCCCGGGGAGACAACGGCGACCGCGGCGCGCTATGGAGCCGAGGCTAGTGAAGCCGCCCGGGCAGGATTTGGTAGTGGAGCGTCTCAAAAGCCGCTATGGACTAGGGGGCAACCGCTTCGCCGAGGTGAGGCCTAGCCCTTCAGCTCGACCCTTCCTGTGTCCGCGGGCCGATTCCGGCAGGTGTGAAGCATCCCGCCGGCGCCTCGCCCGAAGCCTCGGGGCCGAGGTGCCGAAGGAAGGCTCCCGGGCGGGGGAGTGACTCTCCGGGCCTCGAGCTGCTCGGCCGGAAACAGGGTTAGCGAAAGGAGGCGGGAGGAGCAGAAGTCTTTTGTGGCCGCAGATGCTCCCGATGTGGGAAAAACAGATTTTCTACCAGAAAAATTCCTTCACCATAAACTCTTGAAGGTTTATGATGGATCAGACATGGTGGTATGGCACGTTAATTTACAAGTGACTGGTGTGGAGTTCAAAAAGCAATTTTAATTACTTTAAAACCCTTCCTATTTGGAAATAATTCCAAACTTAGTTGCAGGAATAATGCAAAGAACTCTTTTGGACGCTTCGTTTGTTAACATTTTGCCACATTTGCATTACTATTATCTTCCTAGTTTTGACTTTACATACACCCCTTTCCCCGCTGAACTATTATTGAAGGGTAGCGTGCAGGCACTGTGATACTTTTACCCCCAAATATGAATACTTAAGTGTATTTTCTAGGAATAAGGATATTCTCTTATACATCCACGGTAATAAATTAAGGAGACTTACCATTTACACAGTAATATGTAATGTACAGTGCGTATTCAAATTTCACCAATTATCTCAATAATGTCCTTTGTAAAATTTTTCCCCAGTGCAGATACAGTCCACAAATGAGCATTGCATTTAGTTTTCTGTTGCCTTTATTCTGGAATAGGTTCTTAAGTCTTTGCCTTTCATAATGTTGATATTTTTAAAGAGTATAGGACAACTGAGTTTCTCTGAATACACCTAATGACTAGATAGATACCGGTTTTATGCATTTTTGGCAGGAGTGATGTATGTATTGCTCCTGTTCATTAGGAGACATGTGATGTTGCTTTGTCCCATTATTGGTGATAAAATTTTGACCACTTGGTTAAGGTAGTGTCTTAACAGTTTGTCCACTCTAACCTTTGTAATTAATACATAACCTTGTACTTAATACATAATTTGTGGGGAACTCTTTTGAGACTGTAGATTGATTCTTGATATATAAATTAAATATGTCTTTTTTCTTTTAAGTATGATTTTTCAAGTTTTGATCAGGCTAAATGGAAGAGAAGATCTCTAACCTCCCCAGGTAAGCTGATGGAGTATTTTTTTATATTTGGGAGTTTTAACATTTAATCTGAGAGAAAACAGTAATCAAGATTTTGGGGGTTTAAATGTGTAAGATGTCTTTAAAATCGAATGAATTTTTTTGGTGTTTCAGTTACAGCATTTTTGCCTTTAAAATTGTTAAAAAATGAATAGTGTATTAGGTAAAGAAAACTAATTGCTATTTTTTTAAAGCATAAACTTTTCCAAGTTACAGGGGTAATAATTGTTGCACTGGAAGAGCTTATCAAATGTACTTGATAAAGGTAATTATACTGTGAGATTGGGTCGATTGGAACATTATGTGGTAACCTGGAACTAACATATATAACTAATTAACCATTAGTCTTGATTTGCTGATACTTCTTCAGTGATGTTTTTACTAGTAGGTATAATCATTGAATTTTGAGATGATAGCAGAATCAGTATCCTTAAAAGTTTATCAGATGGTAGATTAGAGAATTTCATTTTTCCCCCAAGTTTATTTCATTTTGAAATTTTGTAAACACTCTTCCGAAACATTCCTTCAATATGAAAAAAACCCCCACAAAAACCCAATTATTACTGAGTCTCGTATCTTAAAAATATCTTAAAATTGTATTTTAGTTTTGAAATTTGCCCTAAAATTTCCAGCTTTTTTTTTTATTTAAAGATTTTATTTATTTGACAGATCACAAGTAGGCAGAGAGGCAGGCAGAGAGAGAGGAGGAAGCAGGCCCCCCGCTGAGCAGAAAACCCAATGTGGGGCTTGATCTGAGGACCCTGGGATCATCACCTGAGCTGAAGGCAGAGGCTTTAGCCCACTGAGCCACCCAGGTGCCCCCATTTCCAGCTTTTAGAAATATAACTGAAGGGGCTCATGGGTGGCTCAGTCATTAAATGTCTGCCTTCAGCTCACTTCATGATCCCAGGGTCCTGGGATTGAGGCCCGCATGAGGCTCCCTGCTCTGTGAGAAGCCTGCTTCTCCCTCCCCCAAGCCCCCTGCTTGTGTTCACTCTCTCTCATTGTCTCTCTGTCAAATAAATAAATAAAATCTTTAAAAAAATAAAATATATAACTAAAAAGTATAGCTCATTTAATTTCTGATGGGGAAAAATGCATGTTAGACAAGGGTGCATAGATTTCAATGACATGATTGGAACTATAGCATATTGTGCGAAGCGAAATAAGTCAGAAAAAGACAAATACCATAGGATTTCACTCATAGGTGGAATTTAAGAAACAAAACAGATGAACATAGGGGAAAGAAAGGAAAAAATAAGATAAAAACAGAGGGAGGCAAACCACAAGAGACTCTTAACTATAGGGAACAAATTGAGTGTTGCTGGAGGAGAGGAGGGTGGGGGAAGAGGTAATTGGATAATGGGCATTAAGGTGGGCACTTATGTAATGAGCAGTGTGTGTTATACACAATTGATGAATCACTAAATTCTGCCTCTGGAACTAATTGTTAAAAAATCAGATGATTCCAAAATATTTTTTTTAATTTCTAAATTTCTTATCAGAGAAGCTCTTTTGCCTTTTACTCAGTTTAGATAGAGGCTAATAGTCTGTTAAATGTTTAGTGTTTAGGGGTTCCTGGGTGGTACAGTCAGTTAAGTGTCTGTCTCTTGGTTTTAGTTCAGGTCAGGATCTCAGGGTTGTGAGATCAAGCCCTGTGTTGGGCTCCATGCTCAGTGCAAAGTCTGGGATTCTCTTTCTCTCTGCCCCTCCCACTCGTGCTCTCTGTCTAATAAAAAAAAGTTTAGTGTTTAAAATATATAAAATTATAAAATAAAATGTTTAATATTTGAAGACTGATGACATATAATGATTAGGTAGAAGACTGGATTCTAAATTTTAATTTTTCCATTGTTGGTTCTGTTACTTGGATAACTTCAGGTAACTTCTCTGGTCCTTAGACTTCCCATCATTGGAATAGGGTTAAAGGCGCCTATTCTGCTTATTTCATAGTAAGCTAGGTTGTTGCTAAGATCAAATAAGGTAATAAATGAAAGAGCATTTTGAAATCAGTAAAGTGCTGTATAAGATTTGATGCCTATTTTCTGAAGTTTTCATTATAGAGACAGATAAGAAATCATTAGGTAATTTTGCTGCCTTGCCTTTAGAAGCCTAGAATGAGATTAGTATCTGATTTTAGTAATCTCTGCTATTTTCTTTTTTGTTAACAGATGGTTTGGATATCTTCTCATCTGGAGATAAAGTGGGTTCATCATTAAGATGTTATTCTGATGAAGGAAAGCTTTGCACAACACCGCTTTGTAATTCATTCAAACACTTAAATGTGAATTGGTAAAGTACCTTGAATCCTTAGTATTACTCTCCCTTTGGTAGCTAAAAAAAACTGAGATTAAAGGGTGGGTTGTTTATGTCTTTGCTTTTTTTCTGAGAGGAAGTACAAGGAGTCTGAGCCTGCTGAATGGTTGAAGAGACTGATTTATTAATTTTTACTGAGCGTCTCTGATAAAAGCATAAACCTAGCATTATGTTTGGTGGTATAGTGGAAAGTTATTTGCTCAGTATGAAAGATGAACAATTATTTTTTTGGTTATTCATCCAGGACCCAAATGAAAACCCTGCTCTTTTTTTTTTTTTTAAAGGACTAGGATAAAAATAAATGCAGAGTTGTTAGTGATATTTAACTCAGTATCCATTGTGTGTCTACTAGTGTGGTAAGCTATATTTTAGGTTAGAGAGATTGAAGAAATTAGTCTAGGGTGATGCTAACTACATGCAGAGTGCTGGGCTGTGAGTGGGTGAAACCAATATAAAAACAGTGGAAGCTAAGGAGAAATGAAGTTTTGAATTAGATAAAATTAAATGCCATAAATATGTGGCAGAAGGAGGTACTAAGTGCATCAAGAAGGGGTAAACATTTTGAAATAATGTTAAATCATAAAGATGTATACATATACAAAATGAAATGTTGAGATAATCACGGGGAGAAGAAAATGTAACTGCCAAAATATATGTATATTATTAAGGTAATTGATATTTGGATGCTTGGATTTTTTATATAATGCCTCATTTTCTTCATTCATTCATGTAAAGCACATAGAACAGTGCTTAGTACATAGAAAAGCACTCAAATGTTTTATTATCATTATTATTACTGTTTCATTTGGCATTCACAAAGTAGCTTTGTTGATGTGGTTTTAAGATTTGCACATGAGGTAGATTGAATATAGAGTAAGGAAAGTAAAAATGGTTTTTGAGATAATTATGAATTTCTGGAAATGATTTTCTTGTATTTAACTGATAGTTTTATCATTTTTGTTATCATAAATGGTCTGAGTGTAATTTCAAGTTATAACTTGAAGCTTTTGAACTATGAAAGTTTTTATAACATTAAACATTTTTTTTTCACAATCTCTAGTTATGATCTAATCTGGAATTATAGTGCTGCCCAGCATAGCCACAGGGCACAGGAGGCTACTAAGTACTTGAAATACAAGTATGAAATATACACTGGATTTTAAAGATGAATGAAAGAATCCAAAATACCTTAATAATTTTTTAATACTGATTATGTATTAAAATAATCTTTTAGATATACTGTTGAAATTTTGTGGCTTTGTGTTTTTAATATGGCTACTAGAGAATTTTAAATTGCCTTATGTGACTTGAATTATACTCCTCTGAGCAGCATTGCTCTAGAAATTTCAACTTTGAGATCATCTTTTTGGAGAGAACATCTGTTTTTACCTTTTACTAGCTAGGCCAGTTATTTAAATTCTTTAGGTTTCAGTTTCTTCCTGTTAAATGTTAGCTCTTTTAGCTAAAATTATAGCTAATAGTAGCTGGTATATCTACCTCACAGAAATATTAGGAATCAAAAGAAAGAGTATGGAAGTCATAGAGCATTCTACAAGTATATGTCATTTTAAATTAAGCCCACTGGAATATACAGAAAGATACCTGTAGTGACTTTTTAGGATCAGTGGTTTACTTTTCACATTTTGTTTTCCATGTTTAAAAATGTTTGCTTGTTACGTTTTTTCATTTGTTATGCTGTTAATATTTGAAAAGCAGTTTGTCTTTTTAAAATGCTGTAGAAAACTTCCAGAATGCTGTGTTAGATTTTTTTTTTTTAAAGCCTAGATGATGAACTGGATTCTTTTCAAGATTTGAAGCAACAAGAAACAAAAGAAGAGTTAATTGAGAATGATCATAGAATTAGTACCTCCAAAATAACCAAACAGTCTTTTAAAGACATAGAAAAAGGTAAAAGAGATAATCATTTTAGAATAGTTACTTAAAAAGATGCTTTGTCAGGGCATCTGTCTGGCTCAGTACGTAGAGCATGTGACTCTTCATCTCAGGGTTGTAAGTTTAAGCCCTACATTGGGTAAAGAGATTACTTAAAATCTTTTAAAAAGTAGCTTTGTCAAGTAGACATAAAGCTTATCCCATAGTAATAACACTGGTCCTCAGGTATATGTCTGTTTCTGTGTTCTGTATTTTTGTAAGCCATGAGATATTAACTGTGCTCATTGTTAACTAAAGGAGAAGAGAAAAATAAACTTCATTATTTTCCAGAAGTATTCTTATGTTCTCAAAATTATCAAAATAAGTTAGTAATCAGTTGAATATTTTTTATAATGTCTTCATATTTCTTCATACTAGTATTTGTTAGGAAGTCATTAAATACTGTGGTAGAGTTGAGTAATCCTTTAATATTTTAAGACAGTACTCCAGATTACTTAAGGTATAGCTTCATCAGGCACTTCTTTAGTAACTCTCTCTACATGTGGCTGCATCTCATAGTTTTGTCAGCATTTCAAGGCAACAGGCAACCAGAGTGGCTGCAGGACTTTGAGAACAGTGTTGCCCCTTTGATAGCCTTTTTGCATCTCCTCTGGGCATATATTGTCTACACACAACACATGCTCATTTCTCCCTTCCCACTCTTCACCATCCTCTTTTTATTCACCTCAGCATTTGAAAGTGAAAAGTAATTCTGCTTGGACTTGTGTTTCTTGCTATGTGGTGTATTTTCCCACTGAAAAACAATAGAAAATACAGGATAATGTAAAAGAAAAAAAGAGTTGAATGTATTTAAAAGTTGACATAATTAAGGAATATTTAAGCTACGGACTGTGAAATGGGAACCTAGAGAGGCAAGCAAAGCAGTGAAAGTGTCTTTCACTTTGGGGGCACCTGGGTGGCTCAGTTGGTTGGGCATCTAACTCTTGATTTCAGCTAGGGTTGTGATCTCAGGGTCCTGGGTTTGAACCCAGTGTAGGGCTCTGTTCTCCACTGGAGTCTCCTGGGATTCTTTCTCCCGCTCCTTCTGCCTCTCTTCCCCTTCCTATACTCTAAATAAATAAATAAGTAAAGAAAATCTTTCAAAAAATGGAACTTTCTCTTTAAGGGCATTTGCTGAACTGAGTGAGGTGAATTTTTTTTTTTTTTTTAGATTTATTTATTAGGGAGTGCATCTGCTTGCATGCACATGTGGAGGAGGGGGAACAGAGGGAGAGGGAGAAAGAATCCCAAGTGGATTCCCTGCAGAGTGCAGAGCCAGCCCCACGTGGGGCTTGATCTCACTATTCTGAGATCATGATCTAAGCCGAACTCAAGAGGTGGTGCTTAACAGACTAAGCCAGTCAGGCCCTCTAGAACTTTTTTCTTTGTTAAAAATTTGTGTTATTTTTTTAAAATTTTGGCTCCCTAAGATGGGGAGTGCAATAGGAGACCCCTTTCTTAAAGCTAAGGTTCTCAAGAAGGCTAATGCAAGTTAAAACCACTTTCAGTACTAACAGAAAATAAATTCTGGCAATATAGTGTTGGTAAAGAAGTGAAGCAAAAGGAACTTGTTCATCCATTGTTTTGGGGAGAGTAAATTAATATAGGAGAGTAAATTAATATAACCACTTTGGCAAGCAGTTTGGCATCACTGGCACAGTTGAACCTGCACATGTCCCTTATGATCCAGCAATATTGCTGTTAATCATATACCCTAGAGAAACTCTTGAGCATGCGTACCAGCAGCTACATGGAAGACTGTAGAGCACCTGTGTAGACAAAGAGCTCAAATATCCATCCGTAGTGGAATATTAATGTATAAGAATATAAAATAGGATAAATTAGTGAAGATTTATGAACCTGATTCTGTCATTAATACAAGAACATATTTAAAGGAGGTAATAGAAATTCCATAATTACATCACTATATAAATTACAGACATTATATAAGGTTTAAAACCAGGCAAAAGAAAGTCTTAATTTTTTATTAAATTTTTACCCAGATAGTAAAAAATTTCTAAAAATAAAGCAATGATTAATACTGTATTTGGGTTAGTTAATTTGGTTTAGAGGAGAGAAGGGAATGTGATTAGGGGTTTCTGATGTAACTTTACATTTCTTGGCCTAGGCAGGTAATACCTGAGTGTTTCTATGCACCTTAAAGTCCATTTTGAAGTTATTTCAGACTTACAGAAAAATTGCAGAAAGAGCATAGAGAATTTCTGTAAGGCCTTCACCCAGATTTTCTAATTTTAACATTTACCGCATTTGTTATATATAATTTTTTCTGCATATAATACTGGAGACTTAAAAAAAATTTTTCATTTAAATTCAATTTAGGTAACATCATGTATTATTAATTTAGGAGTAGAATTTAGTGATTCATTGGTTGCCTTTAACACCTAGTGCTCATTACATCAAGTGTCCTCCTTAATGCCCATCACTCAGTTATCCCTTCCCCCCACCTATGTTCCTCCAGCCACCCTCAGTTTGTTCCCTATAGTTAAGAGTCTTATGGTTTGCCTCCCTCTCTGTTTTTATCTTATTTTATTTTTCCTTTCCTTCCCTTGTGTTCATATATTTTGTTTCTTAAATTCCACCTATGAGTGAAATCATGCAGTATTTATCTTTGGCTTATTTCACTTAGTGTAATACCCTATAGTTCCTTCCATGTCATTTTAAATGGCAAGATTTCATTCTTTTTGATGACTGAGTAATATTCTACTGTGTGTATGTATATATGTGTATATGTGTATATGTAGGTGTGTATATATATGTATATATGTAACACACACATATATACATACATACATACATACCACATCTTCTTTATCCATTTATCTGTTGTTGTTTTTTTAAGATTTTATTTATTTATTTGACAGAGATCACAAGTAGGCAGAGAGGCAGACAGAGAGAGAGGGAGGAAGCAGGCTCCCTGCTGAGCAGAGAGCCTGATGTGGGGCTCGATCCCAGGACCCTGGGATCATGACCTGACCCGAAGGCAGAGGCTTAACCCACTGAGCCACCCAGGCGCCCCTATCCATTTATCTGTTGATGGACTCTGAGCTCTTTCCACATTATGGCTATTGTGGACATTGCTTCTATAAACATTGAGCTGTATATGCCCCTTCGAATCATTATTTTTGTGTCCTTTGGATAAATATCTAGTAGTGCAGTTTCTGGGTCATAGGGTAGTTCTATTTTTAACTTTTTGAAGAACCTCCATACTGTTTTTAATACTGGAGACTTTTTAACAATACTACAATTCATATTTAAAATAGCTCTTCCTGAAGAGTACTCTGAGAATACTTAAAACTATAAATTAATAAGCTTTATAATTAAATTTCTTTTTTAGCAGTTGCCCAGCCAACTAATGTGGCATCAAATTCAAGAAATTGGACTGAATGTTGTAGTAATGCAAATGACTCCCCTCTGAGACGGGTCAGCTGTTCAACATCTAAAGCACCAAACAAGCAGAGAATACTTCCACATCAGATTAATCAGATCTATGATGAATTATTTCAAATACATCAGAAACTGCAGGTAAGAACTAAAAACTGAATTGAGAATTGAGATATATTTATGTTCTAAGCATGAGACATATATAAAATTTGAATACAGAGTATTTCATTTTAATTATTTTAGATAAATGTGTTGAGACAAAGTCAGAAGGGAACAAACACAAATTTATCACAAGGAACAAACATTTATTACAATATTGAAGGGAAAATTCATAGCTGAGGGAAAAAATAAATGGTGTTTTTAGGTATAGGCATATTTCTTAGATTCCAACTGTTTCCTGTTTTGTGTTTATTTCTTTATTTCCTTCCCATCCTTGCTTAAGAAATAAAATCTTGGGACACCTGGGTGGCTCAGTCAGTTAAGCATTTGCTTTCGGCTCAGGTCATGATCTCAAGGTCCTGGAATTGAGTCCCACTTCGGGCTTCTTGCTCTGGCAGGGAGCCCACTTCTGCCTCTGCCTGCTGTTCTCCTTGCTTGTGCTTTCTCTCTTGTGTGCGCTGTCTCTCTCTCTCTCTCTGACAAATGAAGAAGATCTTTTTTTAACAAAAAAAAAGAAATAAAATCTGGTTAAGTGTACTTTTTTTTTAAAGTTTATTTTTTTTTTTATTAATCTCTACACCCAACATGGGGCTTGAACTCACAACCCTGAGTCACTTGCTCCTCCAACTGAGCCAGTCAAGTGCCCCTAAAGTGTGCTTTTTGAAGTAGGTCATGACTCATTATTTTACATATGTATACGTAAGAAGTTCTCTTGTCAGTTCTCACCAAAATTCGATGTAGAACATTAGTATTTATCATCTTTAGGATTTGTTTCTAAAGGATGTATTTCATGTATTTATCAAGTGTCCACTAGGTGGGAGTACAGAAGGGAGGAAAAGTATGTGTAATACACAGTTCCTGACCAAAATTGTTCTCGTTGGAATTCTGCTATATTTGTATATAAGGAAATAAACATTTTTTAAAAAACCAGTGTCTAAAAAAATACTCCAATATCTCATTTTGTTTGAATAATTCAGGTTATAATTACCATAGCATTTCAGAAAAAGATTATTTTGGCCTAAAATCACGGGTGAACAGTTCAGGAAGAGACATAACTTGGTACTTGACTGAGTTTAAGGAGAGAAGTGGGAAGGGCATTCCAGGTGGCAAGAGTTGGGGGTTGGAGGTTTTTGGAAAGGAGTGATTTGTTAGACTGAACTTACCAGCCTGGGGAAGGAACACTCAGGCTGGCTACAGGTTTTTAAGCAAGTGAGTGTCAGAGTTATAAATAGTACATTGGGAAGATTCCTGTGCTAATACTTTATGAGATAAAAAAGAATAAGCAAAGTGTTAAAGATATATCATTTATTGCAAACACAATAAAGACAAGTATTTTTAAAACATGAAGTGCAGTGAATTAATCTTGTTTAATCTATAGTCAAATCTAACTTAAAAATTGTTTTTGGTCTTCTATTGTGTTGGTCATCGTTAAGTATACATATTTTATCATATTTTGTGATTTTATTCAGCATATGTTTGAATACTTGTTAATATGCCTTTGTGTGCTTAGTGTTGAATATATAGAAGTAGATAAACTATATATGGTTCTTGCCACACATAGCTTTTTAGAATCAATTGTAAGTACCCATATAGTTAGTCTTATAAATTTAAGTGAATAGTTCAGATATAATATGAAACCTGATTAGGATAGATTGGTAAGGTTTTCTGAGAAAGTATCATTTAACTTATACCCTGGAGGAAGAGTAGGGGATTCGCCTACTAGACTGTGATAGTCTAATATGAGAAGCCCCAGAAGCATGATGATATATTCATTCAAGGAAAATGTAGTTGGTAACTGAGGATTTTTAGAGCAGGGAGTTGCTTAATCTAATGTATAGTTAAATCAATTAGTTGGAGGGACATAGGTATGGAAGTTGGGAGATTAGATAGAATATCCTAGTATAATACTTCAGGTGAGAGTTGATGGTAACTTGGACTGGGTGGTGGCAGAGAAATGGAATTGAATAGATTAGAGATTGCTTTTGGAGGTAAAATGGGCTAGTATGATGAGTTCGATGTGCTATAGGGAGAATAGGTGTCTAGGATAATTTCCACATTTCTGGTTTGTACAACTTGGAGAAAGAATGAATATAGGTAGAAAGATCATGATTTTAGTTTGGAGTGGATTAGGTTTGAGACTTTAATGGAGACCTAATGTAAATAAATGTATCAGCTTGGCATTTAGAATATATATCTTAGATGGGTGTCTAAATTGGTAGTAATTTACATTTTCTTTCTTTCTTTCTTTCTTTCTTTCTTTCTCTCTTTTTTAAAGGTTTTATTTATTTAATTGACAGAGAGAGAGAGAGATCTCAAGTAGGCAGAGAAGCAGGCAGAGGGAGAGGGGGAAGCAGGCCCCCTGCTGAGCAGAGAGCCCGATTCGGGGCTCTATTCCAGGACCCTGAGATCATGACCTGAGCCAAAGGCAGAGGCTTAACCCACTGAGCCACCCAGGCGCCCCTACATATACATATTTAAAGCTGTCACCAGTACGTAAGATCTAGACAGAGGGCAGAGTGTCAAGAGATGTACATGTCTTGGGTTGGATGAGGGCCTTCGAGATGGAGAGAAGTGGATGGATTCTCAACATCTTTTTTTTTTTTTAAGATTTTTATTTATTTGACAGAGAGAGAGTCAGAGGTCACAAGTAGGCAAAGAGGCAGGCAGAGAGAGAGGGAGGAAGCAGGCTCCCCACTGAGCAGAGATCCTGATGTGGGCTTCAATCTTGGGACCCTGCATGACCTGAGCCGAAGGCAGAGGCCCAACCCACTGAGCCACAGGTGCCCAGATTCTCAACATTTTTAAGAGATGGATCCAGTAGGCTTGGAGATTGTTTTGATGTGGGAGGTGTGCAGTAGGGTTTTAGTCAAAGATGAAATGCAGGTTTATTCTTTTGGCTGTTGGATAAATGATTCTACTTTTTGCTGAGATAGGGAAAAAAACTGAGGGAGAGAAGAGTCTGTTTTTTTGAAACTTTTAACTTTAATTTTTGTGTAGGAAATAATTCCTTTATTATGAATATTATCTTTTCATTTGCTGTTTGGTTTTTAAAAGTTCATAAGATACAGAAAAACCTAGATAGTATTATAATATCAACTCTGTACCCATTGCCCATATTGCACAATTAATGCATTATTAATTTTATTAATAATTCTGTTTGATTTTTTTTTTTAAAGATTTTATTTATTTATTGGACAGAGATCACAAGTAGGCAGAGAGGCAGGCAGAGAGAGAGGAGGAAGCAGGCTCCCTGCTGAGCAGAGAGTCCGATATGGGGCTCGATCCCAGGACCCTGGGATCATGACCTGAGCCGAAGGCAGAGGCTTTAACCCACTGAGCCACCCAGGCGCCCCTCTGTTTGATATTTTTAAAGAAAATGAAATGTTTTGATTCGAGTTGAAACAGCCTTCCTCCATCCCATATCCTCTTCTTTTTCCCAAGGATTCAGCACTTTCTTGAAATTAGTGTGGATCCATTATGTCCTGTTTTAACACTTTTATGTATTCATATATATGTATCGTTTTGAATGTTTTAAAATACTATATAAGTAATGACATATTGTGGATTTCTTTTTGCAACTTCCTTGTTTTGGTCATTGTTATATTTCTGAGATTTGTATGTTTGGAAAATGTAGTTCTATCTCATTCATTTTAACTGCCATGTAGCATTCTAGGCTCTTTAAAACACCATTACTTTTTTTTTTTTTTTTTAAGATTTTATTTATTTATTTGAGAGAGAGAGAATACATGAGCAGGGGTGGGAGGGCAGAGGCGGTAGGAGAGGGGTGGGGAGAAGCAGACTCCCCACTGAGCAGGGAGCCTGATACTGACCTTGATGGATCCCAGGACCCTGGGATCATGACCCGAGCTGAAGGCAGACTCTTAACTGATTGACATCATTGACATCATTTGTTATCTGTCTTTTTGGTTCTGGCCATCCTAGTAGGTGTGAAGTGACACCTCATTGTGGTTTTGATTTGCATTTCCCTGATGGCTAGTTGAATTCAGTTTGGACATTTTTATTTGTCCTACCTGAGAACATACAGGTGGGAATATTCACTAGGAAGTTTGGACTTGAGATTCGAGCTTAGGTTAAAAAGCTGAGCAGTTGTAGGTTGGGCGAAGTTAGCATATACACAGTAATTTAGCCATTGAGTGGAGGGAAGTAAGCAGAGAGAATAAGAAGATGCGAAGGGAAGTGACTTAAGCCCAAATCCTGAGGAACATTAGTAATTAAATGACAGTAAAGAAAGCAGAACCGCCAAGGGAGGCTGAGAAGCCATGGCCAGAGAGTGATGTGGAAAACCAGGAGAATGTGGTGTCGTAGAGTCCAATGAAAGAGATTATTTTAGGTTGAAAGAAAGGGCCTAACGTATAAAATGCTGTTGAGAGACTCAATAAAATTAGAACTGAAAGTGACCTTCAGATGTAATAATGGGTAAGTCATTTCAGTAGGGGGATGCTGGCTGAGGCCAGATTGAAGTAAATTGAGGAGTGATTGGGAAATAGAGCTCAGCAGGTGTAGATAAAGTGTTAAAGAATTTTGTGAAAGAGAGGCAGTTAGTGGGTATGGTCAAGAGCAATCCCATTTCAGATGAGATGGAAGAGATTAAAAAATATTAGAGTGATGATTAGCACAGCAGTGTCCAAAGAAGGCAGAAGGCAGTGAGATCCCGAGTTTGCCTTTGTAATGGGAGGGAAGGAGAAATCTGTGTGTCTTGAGGGCAGGAGGCTGGTGTTTCCTTCTGCTGTCTTCTGTTTTCTCTGTGAATTAGGGATGAGGCTGTCTGCACAGAATTATGTAGGAGGTGAGGTGTTCAAAGTAAAGAATGGAGAAGGCTTTGAAATAGGCACTGTGAAGAGTAGGAGAGAGAGAGCCAACCATGAAAATATAAAACGATTTCTGGACTGCATTGAGAATCCAGTTAGAGGTTCCCAGAGTTTACAGTAGTCCAACTGTGTGTGTGTGTGTGTGTGTTTTCTCCATTGGTATCAAGCAATGTGGCATTGAAATTAGTACTATAATGCAGGGCTGGGGTCTTTTAGCCCAAGTGAAGGACAAGAAGGGAAGGGGATGGAGAGTATAGGGAAAAGAATAGATGGTGAATTTGAAGTGGAATGTGGAATTGAAGCTGGATAGGGGATTATTCTGCATAATACAGATGCATTTTGGACCCCAAATTCTCTTGAGTTCTCAGAGTCGAATCTCACTACGATGTCACATCATTTTGCAACAAGATAGATTTTCTGTGCACGCTTATATGCTATGATGATAGTGTAGCTGTTACTGTAATCCATATTTTACTTGTACCCATGTAGTCCTAAACACCATTTGATTAAGCTACAACCTCAGTAAATAAAACAATTTATAGAATTCGTGAATGTACTTTCTAAAAACACTTGAATCTGACATTTTAATACAGTGTGAAACTGCAGCACAACAGGAGTTTGCTGAAGAACTTCAAAAGCGGGAACGTTTTTTAGTTGAAAGAGAACAACTACTTTTCAGACATGAAACTGCTTTGAGTAAAATTAAAGGTGTCGAAGAAGAGGTTCTTACAAGATTTCAGATTATAAAGGAGGTAACTATATAGCATTTGGTTTCAGAGTAATGTAATTTCTGTTTTTCTTAGATTCACTAATTATTAGCATTTTGCAGCATATGCTTATTTCTTCTCCACTCTCCCATCCCTCCATGTAGTTTTTCCTGGACCATTTGAAACTAACTTGTAAAAATCATGACTCAGCACCCCTAAATACTTCCTTAGTATTATCAGTGTTTAATTTTAGGACTGTGTGTCTCCTAAGCATAAGGACATTTGCCACATCATTATCATATTAGGAAATTAATGCTAATAAAATAATTTAACTTCATATACAGTCTGCATTCACTTTCCCAGTTGGGTCTTAAGATATATTTTTTTAAGATTTTATTCATTTATTTGAGAGAGAGAGAAAGTGTGCATGCCAGTGTGATATGGAGAGGGAAAGGCAGAGATTCTCAAGCCATCTCCCTGCTGAACATGGAGCCCGACAAAGGGCTCAATCCCACAACTCCAAGATCATGATCTGAACTGAAGCTGAGTCGGATTCTTAACCAACTAAGCCACCCAGGTGCCCAACTGTATTGAAATCTTTTATTTGCTTGTTTCATTTTCTGATCAAGGAACTAGATAGAATTCATGCTTTATACTTGATTTTTATACCTTTTTGGTTTCTTTGAATCTAGAGCAGTCAACCATTCTTTTGTGAGACTTTTCTTTGAAGATTCCAGGCCAGTAGTCATATGGAGTATGTCATAATCTGGTTTGCTTGATTGTTTCCTAAGGATTTTTTTTAGGCTGCATATTTTTATCAAGAACATTATCTAGGTGGTAGGGTGTACTTTGTTTCATATCAACAGTTACATTACTATATTTGTAACTTATGTAGAATAAATTTCATTCTGTTTTGAAAAATGCATATATCTTGTAATCACCACTATAATCCAAATAAGAAATAATTCTAGCACCCCAAAAGTTACCATATGCCTCTTTGTAGTTATTCCTCCCTGCCCGTACTACCCCCTCTCTCTGCCAGTAACCACTGACCTATTTTCTGTCCCTGTACTTCTGCCTTTTCCCAGAATGTCATGTAAATAGAATCATGATTTTTCTTTATCTGTGTTTTTTAGCAGCCATTTAATTATGAGGTATCTCCACATGCTTTTCTTTGAGTTTATCCTGTTTGGGGTTCACTGAACATCTTGACTTTGTAAAGATTTTATTCTTTCACCAAATCTGGGAAGTTTTCAACCAATTATTTCTTCACTTATTTTTTTATGTTCCAACTGCTTTCTCTTCCTCCTGTGTCTCCAGTGACTCATATGTTAGGTCTTTTGGTGTTACACCACAGACTGCTTTGCTCCTTTTTCCTCATCTGTTTCTTCTGTGTTCTTCAGATTTGATAATGTCTGTTATCTACTGTTACATTCATTGTTTCTTCTTTCATTTCCAGGTTGCTACTGAGATCATCTAGGGAATTTTTTATTTCTGACATTCTAATGTTCTAAAATTGCTAATTATGTTCTTTTAAAAATTATGTTTAATTTTCCTTATGGGAATTTTTATCTTTCCATTTGCATTCATTTGTATTTACCTCAGGGAATGTACCTAAATATTTAGCACCTGGATCATGTAAGGATTGGCATTTCTCTTGAGAGTTAGCACATTTTCTGGTTCAGTGACTTTTGGATTGTGTTTGGGACCTTTTAGACATTGTACAGATTCTGGATCTTGTTCTAATCCTCTGTAGACTGTTTATTTTTTTAAGTAGTCAGCCCAGTTGAGTTCTTTATTTATACATTATAGTTGACATATATTTTGTTAGTTACAGATGTACAACATAGTGATTTGACATTTATATGCATTATGAAATGCTCACCACATTAAACTAGTTACCATCTCTCACAATATAATACTATGACAATAGTATTGACTATATTCTCTATGCTATACTTTACATCTCTGACTTATTTTGTAATTGGAAGTTTGTACCTGTTTGTAATTGGAAGTTTGTCAAAAGGTACACCCATTTTGCCCACTCCTGCACACCTCCCTCCCCTGGTGGCAGCCATACCAGTTCTTTCTTTCACGAGTCTGTTTCTGTTTTGTTTTGTTTGTTCATTTGTTTTGTTTTTAGATTTCACGTAAAAGTGAAGTCAGCAGTGATTGTCTTTTTCTGACTTACTTCACTTAGCTTAATACCCTCAGTGTTCCTTCATGTTGTCACAAATAGTAAAATTTCATTCTCTTTTATGTCTGAATAATATTCCACTGTGTATTTGTACCACATCTTTGTCCATTTATCAGTGGACATCTAGGTTTCCTCCATATCTTGGCTGTTGTAAATAATGGCTGCAGTGAACGTAGGTGTGCGTATATCTTTTGGAATTCATGTTTTCTTTAGATAGATACCCAGAAGTGGAATTGCAGGATCATATGGTAGTTTTATTTTTAATTTTTTGAGGAGCCTCCATGTGTTTTCCAGAGTGGCTGCGCCGATTTATATTCCCACCAACAGTGCATGAGGTTTCACTTTCTCCACATCCCTGCCAGCACTTGCTATTTCTTGTGTTTTTGATACAAGCCATTCCGACTGTTATTTCTTGTGTTTTTGATACAAGCCAAAACTCATTTTGGTTTTGATTTGTATTTCCTTGATTATTAGTGAAGTTGATTTTTTCATGTATCTATTGACCATCGATAAATGTTCTTTGGAAAAATATTTGTTCAGGTCCACTTCCCATTTTTTAATTGGATTGTTTATTTTGTTGAGTTGTATGAGTTCTTTATATATTTCGAATATTAGCCAGTATCCAAATATATTTTGGCTATATCATTTGCAAATATTTTCTCCTATTCAGTAGGCTGCTTTTTTGTTGTATTGATGGTTTCCTTCACTGTGCAAAAACTTTTTAGTTTGGTGTAGATTGAATTGTGATATTTTTCTCCAATTGTTTATTTTTGTTTTTGTTGCACTAGTCTGAAGAGACAGAACAAAAATGTATTGCTAAGACTGATGTCCAGGAGTTTATTGCCATCACTTTATTTTAGGAGTTTTATTATTTCAGGTCTTACGTTTAGGTCTTTAATTCATTCTGAGTTTATTTTTGTATATGGTATGAGAAAGTGGTGCAGTTTCTTTTGTATGTAGCTGTTCAGTTTTCTCAGCACCATTTATTAAAGAGACTGTCTTTTCTCTGTTGTATGTTCTTTCCTCCTTTGTAGTAGGTTACTTTACCATATAAGCATGAGTTTATTTCTGGGCTCTCTGTTCTGTTCCATTGATCTCCATGTCAGTTTTTGTGCCAGCACTATACTGTTTTGATAACTGTAGCTTTGTAGTTAAGTTGGAAATCTGGGAGTATGATACCTCCAGGTTTGTTGTTCTTTCTTTAGGTTGCTTTGGCTATTTGGGGTCTTTGGTAGTCCAAACAAATTGAGTATTATTTGTTCTAATTATGTGAAAAATGTTGTTGGCATTTTTGGTAAGGATTGCATTGAATCTGTAGATTACTTCAGATAGTATGGAAATGTTAACAGTATTATTTGAACTAATCCATGAACATGGTATATCTTTCCATTTATTTGTGACATCTTCAATTTCTTTCATTAATGCCTTACAATTTTCAGAATGCCGATCTTTTACCTCTTTGGTTAAATTAATTCCTGGGTATTTTTATTGGTTTCAGTGCAGCTGTAAATGGGATTATTTTCTGAATTTCTCTTTGTGCTACTTTGATATTAGTATAGAAACACAACTGATTGCTGTATATTACTTTTGTATCCTGCAACTTTACTGAATTCACATGTTAGTTCTAATAGTTTTTGGTGGATTCTTTAGGGTTGATTATATATAATATGTTGTCATTTGCAAATAGTGACAGTTTTACTTCTTCCTTCCCAACCTTGCTATGGCTAGGTCTTCCAATACTATGTTGAATAAAAGTGGTGAAAGTAGGCATTCTAGTCTTGTTTCTAATCTTAGAATAAAAGCTTTCAGCATTTCATCATGGAGTATGATGTTAGCTGCAGCTTTCTCATATGTGGCCTTTATTATGTTGAAGTATGTTTCCTCTATACTCACTTTGTTAATAATACTAATCATGAATGGATGTTGCTTTTTGACGGATGTTTTTTCTGCATCTGTTAAGATGGTCATATGTTTTTTATCCTTCATTTTGTTAATGTGGCATATCATATTGATTTGTGAATATTGAGCTGTTCTTGCATCCCAATCTCAGTTGAGTTTTCAAAGCTTTTATAATGTTGCTTCAGAGTTGTCTTGTGCATGTGCCACTTAGGTTTAGTCTGATACTCAGGTAGTGACATAAATCTTAGTTCTCAAGACATTTATTATGGTGCTCTGTGTCATTCCCGTGCTTACAGAATTGGGGGGTTAGTCCGAGACTTCCGTAGTATTTTTAAACTGAGCTCTGATCTCTCCACTTTTTGGAGAGATCTGTTCTGCTGCATTTATCAGTGCTGTGCTTAGGCAGCTTAGGGTTTAGCCAGATTTCTAACAGTTTATGTACACCAGAATGAAAAGATGCTCTTTCTGAATCTCTTCTCTGATATTCCCAACATCCCTTGGCTCACAGTGGCCCTTTTCCTGGCATCCCTGGGTGGGAGGGTAGAGTTTCTCTCAGAGTTTTAGCATCCTATGCTGCAGGTGCACTTTAGTAGCCAGGGCCTGTATTGGGGCAAGACTACTAGAGAAAAAGAGAAACAGAAATCCTGGAAACTTCACCCTCTTGAGGGTTGCTTCTTTATGTTTTCACTGCTTTTTACAATTCTCTGCTTCTGTTTACTTTTTACAGTCCTTACGGTAGTTACTTTTTTGTGTTTTGTCTAAGATTTTTAGTTGTAATCTGTAACAGAACTAGAGTGTAGTGGGCTTACCTTGCCATTCTGGAGATGGAACTCATATCCTGTTTTTTTAGTATCTTTTGGATTTGGAAAAATTTGGAGAATGAGAATATTAACCTAATGTTTGAAATAACTATTTGTGACTATATATACACAGTTCTTTAAGGAATCATTTAGTGTAATAATAAAATTACATAAAGCTAATGTTTTCAGATGATTGGATTTTAAACAGGGCAGGAAAATAAATGCTTGGATTCTCAAGAGGTTTCCATCTTAGATTTATTCTTGATTTTTTTTCTCTTTAGATTTGTCCGTTATTCTTACTAAGTGTAAAGATAACAGCTTTATTTTAGTGGTACATATATGATTACTTGGAAGAAAGTAATTAATTCAGTTTCTTGATTTCCTATGGAAACTTGTTTAATATATTACAAATAAATTGAGAATAAAATGTGAAATAAACTATACATATTTACACTTTTTTTTATTTTATTTTTTTTAAGAATTTATTTATTTATTAGAGAGAGAGAATGAGAGAGAGAGCACAAGAAGGGGGAGGGTCAGAGGGAGAAGGGACTCGATCCTGGGACTCCGGGATCATGACCTGAGCTGAAGGCAGTCGCCCAACCAACTGAGCCACCCAGGTGCCCCATATTTACACTTTAAATGAAAACATGTTATCTCATTTAAATGTAATTACACGGTTAAATTATTTGAATTATTTATAAAGCCAATTAGCCAGAGAAAATAGTTTGAGACTCAGAGAAATTTTATTATGTTTTTAAAGTTTTTGAGATGTAAACAATTTTAGCTACTTAATTAGAACAAGGAATTAGTTCTATCTATGGATATTTCTTTTCAAGGGTAATTTAAATCTTAAATTTTAATTTATAAAGCTATGAATAACTAGTCTCTTGAAGAAGATAAGAAATCACTTTGTTTTATCATTCCATGATGTGATAGAAATTATTTCAGTGTGATCCAGTGGATTTTTTTTGAGCAGAAACAAAATACTTTTTTTTAAAAAAATTTTAAATTTTTTATAAACATATAATGTATTTTTATCCCCATGGGTACATGTCTGTGAATTGCCAGGTTTACACACTTCACAGCACTAACCATAGCACATACCCTCCCCAATGT